>JABUQX010033412.1:25000-35000 GCA_015478945.1 Trachelipus rathkii
TTTAAGTTTCATTAAATATATACATTACTTACCCTTCCCTTTTAAAGCGGCACTGTGAGCCTACTTAAACTATCGAGAACATAATATACGTACTATAACACACACAGACAACCACACGGAACAACTAACACGCTATCGCAATTTGACTAACCCACGAACAAAGTCAAACTTATAAACGCAACATCAGCGAAGCATCATGCCGGGTGCACAGAATGTTTTCACAATAATACACAATGACCATAGAATTATTTACCCAATATAATTGTGATCATAACCTTAACCTAACTATCTAATACGACTCGCCTAACGAGTAAAAGGCCACATGCATCAGCAACGAACAAAAGTACCAAAACAATTTTAAGGAAAAACTTACACACTACTTTACATTTCTAATTCTACCTCTTCTCTTTATTTCATTAGAACTCTCCGCCCACACTATTTTCTCAGGAACGGTAAATACCAACTCCTAGAACATGCCAAAAATCTATATGCCACTAGAACTTATTTTTTTTGTTATCTAGCCGCCTTATTTATTCACCATAAGAAAATGGAACATACTCGAAATAATGACCTTAATCCAATAGGTTCAATAGATCACAGGCGCGTCACCTGGGATAGGCATGGATAGAGGGACTGCAGGGCATGGATGGTTAGATTGATCTTACTGATTTAACTGAACTCTTTATCTGCTTTTTTAAAATCCAGGTAAACTATCTACCGCGGGCTCATAGCCGACACAATCTCTTTTTATGAATATGTTTACTCTCGGAAGAACTTATTTTTACTGTTATGTCAGTCGACCCGGGTTAAAATTGTTTATTTTGCTTATGGTGTGGTTAAAACTTTGTGTATGTTGTGTCAATTATTCTCGCTGGGATTATACAGATATTTAACAAATGGTGGAGTGACATGTCTTTTGCGTAGACATGACACCACTTCATAAACATATTACGCAAGCTTGCCCAACTGGAAAAACATTTGTTACACCGTTATCAGTCATCTTATATCTTTGTCGAGGTTATGATGAATTAGACAGGTTTATGCTAAACTTTTGTGAAATATTCTACGAATTAATGCTTAAATTAACATTGATATGTTAGGAGATATGTTTTAAAAGAAGATTCAATATGATGATTTATCTCATAGTGCTACGTACTTTACTGTTCGTCAAGTGGCGGAAGTTTGTTAATGTTAGTAGTTTTATTCGTACGTTAGGCTGTGTTAGGTTTGTCGTTGTCACTATTTTCTTAGTTTCCGGGTATGTTGATGTTAGCTTTATAATGTAAAAACTTTTGTATTCGTTAGACATATAGCAGTTTATAATTCTAGATACTTTATCTTTCTGTGATGTTTATGTTTGCGATAAAAACGTTTTGTTATGTTACAGTTATCGTTGAATTTCTGTATGATAATTAAACCAAGGTTATGATAAAATTGCTTGTTAAATATTACTTGTCGTCAATGTAAATTACCGTTATAATGTTAGAGATATGTGTGTGGTGGCTAGTATGAAATTAGGTTAGTTTTGTATGCAATGTTAGTACTTTACAGGGTGTTAAGTGTGGAACTTTGGTTAATGTTAACAGTCTTATCGTGCTTAGTTTTGCTAATTCGTCGTTGCTATACATTATTTTCTAGTTAATATGATTGCCTATTTAGCCTTTCTTAATGTTGAAACACCTTGTTTTATGTTAAAGCATTATGTTCGATGCGATAGGATATGGAAGGAGAAGTCATTTTGTGCCTATGTTCTATCCGAATTTGATACTCGAAATGCGACGTAAATCAATAGTTGTTAATGTAAAAATTAACATTGATATTTAGAGATATGCTGGAAAAAAGTTTGAATAGGTTACCGTTTTGCCCGCTGTGCTAGGTACTTTACTGTTTTTAAGTATGGAACTTTGTTAATGTTAGTAGTTTATTCTCGCGTAGCCTGCTGCGTTCAGGTTTTGTCACATGTCAATTTCAACCCCCTTCAGATCCACTACATATATTCTTAATTCTGTATTCAATATCGTATCGACCCTACTATCGCAGACCGTAGCTTTCATTATAAGTATGATACGCGTCCAAGTAATAACGCACTTCAAACCTCACCATTCAATCTCTATTGCGCAGTCCAACCAAACCTCATAATCATGTCCCGAGCTTAGTCCCACCCGCCGCGAGCTTAATCTCCAACCTAAGCGGCTAGTAGCATCACATTTCTAGTATCTACTCACTACTATATATTTATCCCCCTGTGTACTATTTATTGTTGTTGTTGTTGTTGTCTAACGAGAATATATACCCTTTTGAACTGATATGGTTCATTCGTACGTCGATATTCTTGTTGTAATTCTTCTGATTGGTTGGAAAGAAAGAATCTCATTTACATTATAAGGCCGTTGTTTATACACTATTTTCTTCGTAGGATAGTTTTCGCAAGTGCTGCATAGCGCGCATGACATCTCCGACATCTCTACGTACTGTTGTGATTATCTTCACGAGAAGTTTCGTTATTTTCAACGATGTGTCATTTGATCATTTAATCGTAAAACGCAATGGCCGACTGCGTACCACTGAGCTCTGTGATTCCTGCCAGAGGCGTCAAAATGAGTGAGAGTGAGAGTGCATCACTTTATGCAATGAGCTATGTTATAGCATAAAATTCATCTTTCATGTTTAGAGTTTGGTATTTTTCGTGAAAAGGGGGAGAAGTCTTTACTCGTTAGGTTTAGATAGGTTAGGTAAGGTTATGAGTAAATTTTAAATTATTCAAAACTAATGTTAATGTTAAAAATCCCGCATATGTTCGCTTATTGACTTTGTTGTTAATATAGCGGTTTATCTCGTCCTGGTTGTTGGTGTGTTAAGGTACGTTGATGTTCATAGTTTAGCTTCTACATGAAGTAAAAAACTTTACTTTGTTTGTCTGTACCCATTATTAGGTAATTATGCAGGTTAGGTATTATGCGCTCTACGCGCTCACTCTCATGCTATTTTTGTTTGTTAAACTCATTAACTATGTTAAATGTAAAATTACCGATTGTCATGTTGGGATATGTCTTGATAAAGTGCGAATGCTCAAACTCCTTAGTATATTCTAAACTGCTCGAGCACGATATCTTTAGTATAAGCTGATTATCATTCTCGCTTACTGTTGAATAGTTTGGACCTTGTTAATGTTAGCACGTTTTATTCGTGGCGTAAGTTGTGTTAAGGTTGTCGTTGTATATTATATCTATAGTTCTCAGCAATGTCTATATTGGCTTATATTAATCGTGTTGAAAACTTTGTTACGTTCAGTTGATTATTCGTGGGTCTGTATGATAATTACACAAGACTGATACCTAATTTTTGGTGCTTTAAATCATTACTCATGTTAATGTAAAAGATTCACATTGCTTATGTTAGAGACATCTGTTTGATGCCCAGTGTGAATAAAGTTACGCTACTTTTGGCATGTTATGTTAGTTAGCTTTATGTTGTTAAGTTGCAAACTTTGTTAACGTCTGAACGCTTATTCCTGAATTATTAGATGTCCGTTAGCGATTGCGGTTGGTGGCGTTATCATTCATAGTTCAGATGATGCAATACCTGCTTTATTCTTAGTTAATGTGAAAACTTTGTTACGTAAGCATATATTGTTTGATCTTTGTATAAAGAACTGATTTTCTTATGCTTAGTTTCTATCCCAAATATATACGAAATGTGGACTAATTGAATATTGTCAATAGACTTCAAGTATCCCTATCGGGCAGGAGTAGTCGTGTGCGCGGGATGGTTAGGTTTGATTTACTGATTTAGCTGCTTTAGGGGTATGTAAAAGCGATATCTACAAGTTTCACGTACAAAACCTCCTTGACTCGAACTAACCTAAGATCAATGTACGACTCAATTACACTAGACGAATCCACAAGATCTGGCACAGGCGCTACAGCACCATGTTGACTTACACCTCCCACAATCACACGGCCCAGAGTTTCTGTTGGCTCAAATGTTCCGCTTGTTCATGATTGATTGTAATAGACCCTTGCAGTTTAACTCGATATTCGTACCACATACCCATCTGCTCTAGGTATGCCCAATCGTAGTCTGTAAAAGGGCACGATTTTTAGTACACAAAAACTTTCGCCACCCTTTAACCCTTGATTGTGCCGCTAAATCAACGTAGTCATCAATAGATCACATGGACAGAGCCAGCGGTGGTTATCTGTGAGCATGGTGAAGTGTTGTTGATTTACTGATTTACTGATTCATAAATGATATGTAAACACACGATGAACACTAATCATTCCCAGTAAAAGTTTGACTTGAAGTCAATAGAATCAAAAGAATCAATAGATCAACCTAGCAATCAATAGTATCAATAGGATCATGACTTGAGTCAGGAGCGTGGTTTGCCGGATGATGGCTTTGATTTACTGATTTACTGCTTACTAGGGTATTTAAACACATGACGATTTAAGTAAAAAATTTGGCACTTGCAAACTCCAACTAGACATACAATAGATCCACATCAACATAGTCAATAGATCAATGCATTGGCGACAGGCTATACGACTCATTGAGGTAGGTTGGGGTGGTTATTAGCATTTAACTGATTTAACGGCTTTAGTCGTTTAGGCATAAATAGAAAAGAATTATTAGATAAACAGTAAATTATTATTTATACTAAGAGAATAAAAAAGAAAAAAGAAAAAATAAAATAAAAATATAACTATTATTTATTTTTTATTCTTTATGTTTTTTAATTTATGGTTCTGAAACCATATTTTCGGAATACACAGGACCCAAATAAACTATATAAGACACAATATTGTTATTCACTTTACCACACAAGATATTTAATAACTCCGGAATCCACCGCACCGGAGCCAGGCACCGGCTGCCAGCTGGTCAACTGCCTACTCCTTTGAGTCAGATATCATCTTTACAGTTCTTTCCTTCTTTTATTTCATCTGATGATTCTGTTGCTACCTTCGACCTCTGTTTGGCACTCTGTGCTTTTTTTTCAGTCAGATACGCCTCCTAATGGGACATGGTCCGATTAGCACAACCTATACGCGGTGCTTATAACCTTCATATTCGAGAATACTACGTGTACTCATAACCCTTATAAAAGCAACATTGTTGTTATACGACTGTTTATTAACTCGGCACCGCAAGTGGCTCAGCACCGGTTGCCGCCGAGCCAACTCCTCCAGATTCCGCAATACAACTCTTTCAAAACTCAACTCCTTCACTCACCAAATTTCTGCCTTATACGAACACTTCATTTTTTAGATGGGGTGGGTCCCCCTTTCGGGGGACCCTGGGGATACGTAATCTCTCTACAACGTGAGTTACGTCACCCAGTCATAACCACCACGTCCAAATTTTAGCACGAATACGATTAAGTTCTCTGGAGTCGGGAGGCAGGCTGGCAAATTCGAAATCGGAACCGGATGCGAAGAACAAACCTCGGCGGAACGCGAAGTCGAATGCGTAAAAAAGGACTCCTTACAGGATTCGTTTTTCGACTCAGAATTCTTCGTATCCAAATTGCATTGACGTCAATAATGTAATAATAATCAATAATAATAATACATAATAATACATATAACGTCATGGGCACACGCACGCGTGCACGTGCGCTCACGCAGCCACGTGTAATCTCGTCTACGACGAGACTACGTCATCATATAGCACACATCCAAATTTCAGCCCGATACGTTAAGCCTATCATGGTTTCAGGACGAAGTTTGACCTTGGCGCTATTTCTTTTGGCCGGCGCCGGGGCGGGGGCTGGCGGCGCGGGGGTGGGGGTGCGGCCGGGGCATGCACCCCCTTAGCGGGTGGACCTACGGTCACCAAAACCCGCGTGGGATCAGTTTCTTAACACATATATAGTTTATATTCCAAGTTTGAAGCGAACCATCTATTCCGTTCCTAGCGAAATCTCTTTGTCGTCTACGAACTCGTTCTATTACTACTGTTTTGGTGGTTGTGTGGAAGATAATTATGTCGAGCAAAAAGATGAAGGAACGAGTTTTTGCATATTAAAAACAACCTATGTTTTCCCAAGCATTGCCCCCGCCCAATCTAGGAGATTCTTAGAACAGTGCGCAATATTAGGCGGAACGTCTTCCCCAAATGATAAGAGAGCAGTAATGAAGGGTGGAATCGTAAGCATAGGAACGTGAGAGTGATGATAGTAACTTAGAAAAGAAGTGCATTAATTGAAAAGTATTAAGAGAGCTGAGGATAGATTAGAACCTTTGGCAGGAACAACCACCAGTTATAAAGCTACTCTGCTCAACGGAGAGGCAAGGCTGAACAGTGGCCGTCTACACTCAGCTAGCCATACTTTGACAGCCTGACCGGAAACGGAAGACTCAAAGAGCGAAATAGCCCTTAGCTTATGCAGGCAGACATTGTCGGAAAGGCCCTTGTTTCTGGAAACATGTCTTTTGAATCGGCTTTTCAGTTCAACACCGCGCAACGCGGGAACAACCCATTTTTTTGTCATCGAAAATGGACGGGGCCGAAGCCGGCAGGAGGACAAAATATATATTATAATTATATTTTTAATTAATACTATTATATAATATAATATAACATATAATTATATATGGTATATATATATATATATACTATATATAATAGTATATATACTATATTTATATATATATATATCTTATAAGCCTAAGTAATCATACTCATTGGATGTCAGTTTATGTAACTATACTATATATATATACTATTATACTATAGTATACTATATAAGGTTATATAATATATATATATATATATATATTATATATAGTATAATATATATATAGTAATATATATATAATATATATATATATATATATATATATATATATATATATATAATAATAATAATAATAATAATAATAATAATAATAATAATAATAATAATAATAATAATAATAATAATAATAATAATAATAATAATAATAATAATAATAATAACTAATAATAATATTATAATAATAATAATAATAATAATAATAATAATAATAATAATAATAATAACCCCAAATAATTAACCCATCAATGCCAATTTAGGATGTATTCCGAAAACTAACAGTTTCGTTTTGATATAATTTCAATGTTCGGTAGAGGTCCAGGAAAATACATTATATACAAACAACAGAAATATAGGAAGACTATATAAAGTACATCATCAGTACAAATCGCGAGAAAAAGCAAATCAGAGGAAAATAATGAGACAATATAACTATTAGTTCTCTAAGTCCTAAGAAACGTAAAGTCATGACGTATTCCTGTAGAAAGGTAAATATTGGACTATATCTCAGCAATCAATAATTTCCATAGGTTTCTTTTAGGGTTAATGGGGGTTTATGTCGACCTATGTAAACTACTTATATTACACATGTAACCTAAGTAGTTTCCGTAGGTCGACCAATTAACCCAAAATTGAAACATGGACATTTTTTATGGGAACAATATATGTCGTAAGAGTTATTTAAAAGGATGGTGATGTTCAAATTGTAATTTTGTTAGGTGAAAGGTATGCTCACCGACAAATCGGAAGAAGGTTCGATGAGTAACATATTACAATTTTTAAGATAATTCAATGTTATAAAGAGACCAACGATCATGTAAGGAAACCAGGGCAAGAAACGTTTTATAAAAATGCTGAAAGTTCGGAACCATTTTACTACGGCAGAAAACATTCAAAAACAGTTGGAGAACATGTCAATTCTCACACTCACTTTGCTTGCTCATGTCTGTATTCTTTCAAATCTTTCCATGTTGCCTCTTGTAGATGAAACAACAACTTCTTCATTCCATATTAATAATGATGTTCCTAAATGTTCTGCCTTTTCTACCATACTTTTCCCACTTTTCACTAAAGATCTGTTCAGCTACTCTTCTTAGCCTACTCCTTCCCATGTCGAAGACTGTAAGCTCTATTCTTCTCTTTTCAAATTTTCTACCTATTTTGCATCTAGAGACACCTCTTGACTATTCCTAAAACTCATCTTCAACAAATCTGTCTCTCAAAAACCCCCCCCAAAAAAAAAAAAAAAAAAAAAAAACAAGACATTCAAAATTAAACAAAAAAAAAGAATTAAAATCTTGTCCCATGTCTTTCGACGGTTCTCCAATACTCACCTGATGTGGACAAATATAATCACTCATGGTCGCAACATAAACAAAAGCAGTTGTTTTGGAAAACCTCTATTACGATTGTTTTTTAAGGGTGACTTGAAGGAAAGTTTGAAATCTGTTCACGTTTAAGATTTTTTTCCTTCCTCATAGTTACATTAACTTTTCAAGGTCTTTTATGTGGTTGTTTGCAGTATTTTTCTCGCATCCGGTAGGAGCTTTAAAGCACTATCTTTTTGAATAAGGTTGAGCCAAGATTTAAGGGGCTTATAAGTTCATAACTTAACAATTAATAACTACTAGCTTTGAACTAGACTTTGAGGCTTTCTCTTTGGTCTTAGAGAGGGATGACCACTCGTTATATCACTTCATTAAAACTCCATTGCCACCACAATCTTTTCAATGATTTTCGTGGAGATTGGCAACTTGAGGTTCGTTATCGTTTTGATGGATTCTTTTCCAGTAACCTCTGATTTACGGAATTCTCATACATCTTGTAATATTTCCTTACCTAATTTAATTCTCTTTCACTTTTAAACTTGCGATTTTTCTCACCTAGGAGATTTGCTTAGCTATTGGATTGCGTGGTATTTCTGTTTATGCCTTTCTCCAATGTATTGGGCTCTCCCTGGAGTGGTTGTGTGATAGAGCTTTGCCCAGGAGTGGTGGTATCAGAGGAAAAAGGGGATATACATTTTAAGTCAAATTTATTTTATTAGGGACAATGCAAGCTAGTGAATAATATTCCATTAATAAAATTTTTGTTCATTTAAATGATTTCATATTTTGGTAAACACAACTAATGGATTTCAAGCTCCTGTTTCTTAAAAATCTCGCAGATTGTAAGGACTGATAATATCTGAACTAAAGAGGGGGAGTATTACGGGGTGGGGAAGGGTTTGGGGCCAAATGGCGGAACTGCCCATGGAAGGCGAAACCCCAGGCCGATTTACCCTTAGGACATTGTTTAATATTTTAAATTTTCAATTAAGCTTTTTCTTTGGGGAAGCAAATAGATATAAAAATTCGAAATTAAGATACAAGAACACTTTTCCATCAACCGGTAGTTACCAGTATGCACCAATCTAATACCCAGTATTACCAGTATCACCACCTATTTACCAGTATTTACTGTATGCACAACCTTTTACCAGTTAAATTTTACCAGTATGCACCACCTACTCCCAGTATTTACCGTATGCACACCTATTTGCCAGTATTTACCCAGCATGCATCACCTTACCATATTTACCCATATGCAGGCCCCTTATTCCGGTATGTTACCACCACAAATTTACCAGTTTATTTACCAGTATGCACCCACCTAATTACCAGTATTTACTAGTATGCACCACCTATTACCAGTATTACAGTATTGCACACCTACTCCCAGGATTTACCAAGTTATTCACCACCTATTGCAGATTTACCAGGCATGCATTCACTTACCAGTTATTTACCCCATATGCAGCCCCTATTACCGGGTATTGCACCACAAAATTACCAGTATTTACCAGTATGCACCACCTATACCAGTATTTACTAGTATGCAACCACCCTATATTACCAGTATTTACCAGTATGCACCACCTACTCCCAGTATTTACCAGTATGGCACACCTATTGCCAGTATTTTACCAGCATGCATCACTTACCAGTATTTACCCATATGCAGCCCCTGATTACCGGTATGCAACCACAATTACCAGTATTTACCAGTATGCACCACCTATTACGAGTAGTGATACTGATGCATCACATATTACCATATTTACTAGTATGCACCACGCTATGACCAGTATTTACCCGCATGCACTACCTATGAAAATATTTACCCCATATTGTCAATCTATTACCAGTATTTATCCACTAT
>JABUQX010033412.1:40000-43013 GCA_015478945.1 Trachelipus rathkii
AAATGGGTCTACTAATTGCTACACAGTGTTGTGTCCTTTGAAACCCGAAATACATTTAATAATAATAAGTCTAAAAATAATTATAACCATAAACAATAAAATAATAATAATAATAATAATAATAATAATAATAATAATAATAATAATAATAATAATAATAATAATAATAATAATAATAATAATAATAATAATAATAATAATAATAATAATAATAATAATAATAATAATAATAATAATAATAATAATAATAATAATAATAATAATAATAATAATAATAATAATAATAATAATAATAATAATAATTAAAAATAAATAAATAAATAATAATGATAATCATAGTAAGAATAATACTAATAGCAGTAATAATAATAATAATAATAATAATAATAATAATAATAATAATAATAATAATAATAATAATAATAATAATAATAATAATAATAATAATGAGAAAAATAATTATGATAGTTATAATAATAATAATAATAATAATAATAATAATAATAATAATAATAATAATAATAATAATAATAATAATAATAATAATAATAATAATAATAATAATAATAATAATAATAATAATAATAACTGTTCCATTGTTAGGCTGAGGTGGTGTCAAACATGATCGATCATGTTTTTTAATAGGAAAAAAAATAAGAAACATTTTTACTTTCAAGCAATAAATAAAATGTCTAAAAAAAATGGTTGTATGAAAAAAGGTTGCATGTCTTATCGAAATAATTATGTGGGGTTGGGGTTGGGCTTGGGGGAAGGGGTAAATGGAGTTAGTGGAGCCTCATGGATGTTCATAGAAAAATTTCGCTCCTTTGATTTGATATTCCGATTCAATATTGGATATTATCATTTGATATTTGATATTCTTATTACCTGAATATGTCTATACCAAATTTTGCTAAATTTTTTTTAATCAATCTGGAGTTATTTAAATTCTATGATATAATTCGCCGCCAAATTCTTAGTTCTAATATACTCTCTCATTGACTAAGAAATTTACTTATTTCTCTGGAGAGAGAGAGAGAGAGAGAGAGAGAGAGAGAGAGAGAGAGAGAGAGAGAGAGAGAGAGAAGAGAGAGAGAGAGAGAAAGAGAGAGAGAGAGAGAGAGAGAGAGAGAGAGAGAGAGAGAAGAGAAGAGAAGAGAAGAGAGATCATTTCCTAATATTCATTTAAATCTCTTCAGATATTAGATAAAAGTAAGAGCTATTTAAAGATAAAAACCAAAACCTTTTTTTTTTAGACCCTGGCGACATTTTTATAAATGATTTTTTAGCATGGCTGCGGAGCCGGCAAATTTTTCCCGGCTCCGGCTCCGGCTCCGGCTCCGGCTCCGGCTCCGGCTCTGGCTCCGGCTCCGGCTCCGGCTCCGGCTCCGGCATTTTAAAATTGTTCCGACTCCGACTCCGACTCCTAGTTATAATTCCTTCTCCATTTGCAATTATGAAATCATTTACTCTGTTACAAAATTTTGATGTTATGATGAAATTAAATGTTTGTTAATGACATCTTTATTAACTTAGAATTAAAAACTTTGAAAATATTTTAAAGAAAAT
Source organism: Trachelipus rathkii (assembly GCA_015478945.1). Classification (NCBI taxonomy): domain Eukaryota; kingdom Metazoa; phylum Arthropoda; class Malacostraca; order Isopoda; family Trachelipodidae; genus Trachelipus; species Trachelipus rathkii. The sequence goes on from JABUQX010033412.1 coordinate 41,570, forward strand.
AAGAATTTTAAGAAATACAGAAAAATAATAATTCACTTTCTTCCTAAATTTTAATATAATTCCTCTTTGAACGATGAATTGCCTGTACATTTACGAAATATAATTTTATTATTTTTTTTTCTTTCTAAAAAGCATAAACCTATATTTCAGTTTCATTCCAAAGTTTAAAATAATTCCTCATTGAACTATGAGCTGCCTGAACATATGTAACATAATTTTTTCTCAAAGCAGATTTTATATATATATATATATATATATATATATATATATATATATATATATATATATATATATATATATATATATATATATATATATACATATATATATATATATATATATATATATATATATCACAATTGAAAAAAAATATATATATATATATATATATATATATATATATATATATATAGCAATATAGATATAAATATCATAATATAGATTATTTATATATATATATATATTATATAGCTATATACGAGGCTCATATAAATAAATTTTTGTATATATATATATATATATATATATATTATATATATATATATATATATATATATATATATTTATATATATATATATATATATATATATTATATATATATATATATATAAATTCACTTTTCTTCCTAAATTTTAAAATAATTTCTCTTTGAGCAGCCTGACCATATGTAATATAAATTTATTCAAAACAATGAATAAATTTATATTACCAATAAAACTTCATCAATAAAATCCTACTTTAACGATGTCCTTAGATCCGATTTTATTATTTTTAAAGCACAAAATAAGCTCTCAACATTCTCTTGACTAAGAGGCAAAGCTGTAACTGTGCAAGCGGCATCTTGCAAAATTTTAGGATAGCAATTGATTGCCTCTTTAACTGTTAACTTTGATTTCCGGTCGATTTTCATTATTCCATCTAATGCCTTATGGAATTAAACCTTTTATTTTTCTAGAGGATTTTTAGTTTGAAGGTCTTTTACTGGTAGATGGTCTTTTTATTTTTTTTAATCGCTTTTCTGCATGCTCCAATTTTTCCCACTATTTGACTTCTTCATCTTCATCTGACAAGATATTACAAGGGAGGATTCCTGAAACTGCTGAACTATCTGACTCCGACCCACATTTCTGTTCGAAAGTGTTGTTCATTTTAAGTCCTAGTTTACAAAGAGCACTCCTAGTTTTTAATATAAGATCTTCAGTTCTGAGAAAGATTCTGAACAAAGGTGGACGACAAAAGTATTTTATTTTCAGTTATCATTCTTTCCCTTCTTTTCACGAAATTTTTTGTCATTTGCTAAAATCCCTTCTTATCTTCTTATAAAAAATTTCCCGCAGTCATGTCTTCTGATTGATATTTTTTTTGTTGTAAAGTATGGTTGCTTTTAATAATTCTTCGAGGGTTTCGAGTTTGTTCCCAATGACTATTCAGAGAGGAAATTTT
>JABUQX010033413.1:0-7500 GCA_015478945.1 Trachelipus rathkii
GAGAGAGATCAGCACACACACACAACAACACACCACACACACACACCACCACACACACACACACACCACACACACACACACACTCACCATAATTATAGATACATTTACCTTAATAAATTACCTGAATGCAATATAACGATACTAAACTACTTAGAATCACGATGTCAAAGTACCTTAACATCAGCGTACAATGACGTATAATCTTAATTAACCTATTCACACTGTTTTCAAACATATCTCTAACCTATCAATGTTAATTTTAACAATTAACACTATCGAATTACGTAGCATTTCGAGTATCATTTCGGATTAACATAGCAACAAAAACGAGTTCTTTATATACCAACCAACAGAAGATATATGCTACATAACAATGTTTTCACATTAATAAAGCTATCATAGCATCATATGAACTAAGAAAATAATGTACAACGACAAACCTAAACACGCTTACGACTAATAACTCGTTAACATTAACAGTTCCACACTTACACCATAAAGTAACTAACTTTACAATACAAAACGTAACCTAATTCAATACTTTTTCCAAGCATAATCTCTAACATATTAACGTTAGTATTTAACATTGACACAGTAATATTTACACAACAATTTATCATAACCTTGTCTAAATTTCATAATACAGACCAACGAATAACTGCAAACATAACAAAGTTTTTATCCAAACATCACATAAAAATAAGTTCTTTGAATAAAATATCATAGTAAAGTTTAACAATTTACTGATTTTAAAGCAGTATATCAGTAAATCAAACCATCCACCCTCCCCATCCCACCCAAGATCTATTGATCTATGATTCCAAGATATTTCGAGTATCGATTTTGGATAAACATAAAATAAAATAATAAGTTCTTTATAAGCTAACCAATGATTATTTGCTAACGTAACCACGAATAAACTGCTGACGTTAGCAAAGTTCCATACTTAACACAGTAAGTAACTAACATAGCATACAAGACCGTAACCTATTTCAACTTTGTCAAGCATATCTCTAACATAAGCAATGTTAATTTAATATTAACATGGTAAAATTTAACTAAAATTTTTCACAACATCGGTCACAATATCATACTGAATCAACAAAAGAAATATACTCTTATACGTAATTAAGTTTTCCCCATCAATAAAGTTAACATAGCGTATCATGAACTAAGAAAATAAAAATAATGTGCAAAGACAAACCTAACACAACTTACAAACGAATAAAACTGTTAACAATTAACAAAGTTCCACACGTAACACCAGTAAAGTAACTAACATTGCCAGCAAAGCGTAACCTATATTCTTTACTTTTCAAAGCATATATCTAACATATAACGTTAATCCTTACACTGACACTGTAACATTTAGCAAAAATAGTATCATAACCTTGTCCGATTATCATAGAGACCAACGAATATATGCTAACGGTAACTAAAGTTTTTCTACATTATGCATAGTAATATTTTAACAAAAATTTATCATAACTAGGCTAAATATCATAATCCCCAACAAATAATTGCAATGCATAAGTTTTAATCCAAACATAAACATAAAAGTTAACAAGTTTTTTTCCAAACATATAAATAAAGCAAGTTTTATCCAAACATAACATAAAAATAAGTTCTTTGAATAAAATATCATAGTAAAGTGTAAGAGTTTACCGAATTTAAAGCAGTAAATCAGTAAATCAAACCACCCGTTCCCCTCCCCCCCCCCCCCCCCCCTCCATACCTTCATTACCTTTTTTTCTTTTGATCCTAATGAATTCAGGTCACATTTCGGAGTATCATTTCGGATAAACATAGTACAAAAATAAGTTCCTTATATTAAATACTAACCAACGAATATATGCTAACGTACAAAGTTTTTCACATAATAAAGCTAACATAGCATCACAGAACTAAGAATATAATGAGCAATGACAAAACATAACAACACCTTACGACACGAAATAAAATCTAAAGCATTGAACAAAGTTCCATACTTAACAACAGTAAAGTACCTAGCACAGAGTACAAAACGTAACCTATTCACACTTTTTTTCAAGCATATCTTAAACATATCAATGTTAATTTTACATTAACACTATTGATTTACGTCGCATTTCGAGTATCATTTCGGATAAACATAGCACAAAAATGAGTTCTTTATATACTAACCAGCGAATATAGGCTAACATAACAATGTTTTCACAATTAATAAAGCTAACATAGCATCATAATGAACTCAAGAAAATAATGTACAACGACAAACCTAACACAACTTGCGTTCTAATAAACTGTTAACATTAACAAAGTTCCACACTTAATACCAGTAAAGTAACTAACATTGCATACAAAACGTAACCTATTCATACTTTTTCCAATCATATCTCTAACATATTAAAGTTAATTTTACATTGACACAGTAATATTTAACAAAAATTTATCATAAACTTGTCTAATTATCATACAGACCATTGAATAAGTGTAACATAACAAAGTTTTATCGCAAACCCTAACAAAAAATAAGTTCTTTTGAAACCAAAATATCATAAGTAAATTGTAATAGTTTACCGATTCTAAAGCAGTAAAACAGTAAATCAGTAAATCAATCCATCCCGTCCCCTCCCCACCCCAGCCATCCCCCCTTCCATGACCTTATGATCTTATGATTCAGGCCACATTTCGAGTATCATTTCGGATAAAACTAACACAAAAATATGTTCTTTATATACTAACCATCGATTTTATTTTTAACAGACCAACGTATATATGCTAACGTAACAAAGTTTTTACATTAATAAAGCTAACATAACATAACCTGAACTAAGAATATAATGTACAACGACAAACCTAACACACCATACGTACTAATAAACTACTAACATTAACAAACTTCCGCACTTAACAACGATAAAATACCTAACACTTCGTACAAAACGTAGCCTATTCACACTTTTTCAAGCATATCTCTAACATATCAATGTTAATTTTACATTAACATCGTAATATTTAACAAAAATTTAGCATATCCCTGTCTAATCATCATACTGACAACGAATGTATTGCTAACGTACCAAATTTTTTAACATCAACTTCGTAATATTAAACAAAAAAATTAATCATAACCTCGTCTAAATATCATAATTCCCAACGAATAATTGCAAACATAACAAAGTGTTTACCAAACATAACATAAAAATAAATTTTTTTTATCCTGACATAACATAAAAAATAAGTTCTTTGAATAAAATATCACAGTAAAGCGTAATAGTTTACTGATTTTAAAGCAGTAAATTAGTAAATCAGTAAATCAAACCACCCAACCCTGCAGTCCCCTACCCATCCATCAGCCTATGATCTATTGAACTATTGATTCAAGTCATATTTCGAGTATCATTTTGGATAAACATAACATAAAAATAAGTTCTTTATATACTGACCTACGAATATATGCTTACGAAACAAAGTTTTAGCATCAATAAAGCTAACATATCATAACCTGAACTAAGTCTTGAACTATGAATTGAATCAATAAGGTTCAATAGAAAGGCTGACCCATATTAATATAACAAATCATTTCTCCTAATCAAATCAGTATTAATTTCACATTGTCATAGTAACGTATCAGAAATTAAACATAGCCTAACATATCTAACACTTACAAGGGTTGAAAACCTACAATAGATACTAACATTTGAACCTACGAGTAAGTGTTAGATATGTTAGGCTATGTTTAATTTCTGATACGTTACTATGACAATGTGAAATTAATACTGATTTGATAGAGAAATGATGTTATATTTAATATGGGTGACACTTTCATGAAGGTAGTGTCAATTCATAGTTCAAGACTTAGTTCAGGTTATGATATGTTAGCTTTATTGATGCTAAAACTTTGTTTCGTAAGCATATATTCGTAGGTCAGTATATAAAGAACTTATTTTTATGTTATGTTTATCCAAAATGATACTCGAAATATGACTTGAATCAATAGTTCAATAGATCATAGGCTGATGGATGGGTAGGGGACTGCAGGGTTGGGTGGTTTGATTTACTGATTTACTAATTTACTGCTTTAAAATCAGTAAACTATTACGCTTTACTGTGATATTTTATTCAAAGAACTTATTTTTTATGTTATGTCAGGATAAAAAAAATTTATTTTTATGTTATGTTTGGTAAACACTTTGTTATGTTTGCAATTATTCGTTGGGAATTATGATATTTAGACGAGGTTATGATGAATTTTTGTTAAATATTACGAAGTTGATGTAAAAAATTTGGTACGTTAGCAATACATTCGTTGTCAGTATGATGATTAGACAGGGATATGCTAAATTTTTGTTAAATATTACGATGTTATTGAAAATTACATTGATATGTTAGAGATAATGCTTGAAAAAGTGTGAATAGGCTACGTTTTGTACGAAGTGTTAGACTTTACTGTTGTTAAGTGCTGAAGTTTGTTAATGGTTGTAAGTTTTTATTAGTAGTATGGTGTGTTAGGTTTGTCGTTGTACATTATATTCTTAGTTCAGGTTATGTTATGTTAGCTTTATTAATGTAAAAACTTTGTTACGTTAGCATATATTCGATGGTTAGTATATAAAGAACTTATTTTTGTGTTATGTTTAGCCGAAATGATACTCGAAATATAACGTGAATCAATAGATCAATAGATCAAAAGGTCATGGTGGGAGGGTGGGGAGGGGTTGATGGTTTGATTTACTGATTTACTGATTTACTGCATTAAAATCAGTAAACTAATACAATTTACTATGATATTTTGTTCAAAGAACTTATTTTTATGTTTATAATCTGATATTAAAACTTTGTTATGTTACACTTATTCAATGGTCTGTATGATAATTAGACAAGTTTATGATAAATTTTTGTTAAATATTACTGTGTCAATGTAAAATTAACTTTAATATGTTAGAGATATGATTGGAAAAAGTGTGAATAGGTTACGTTTTGTATGCAACGTTAGTTACTTTACTGGTATTAAGTGTGGAACTTTGTTAATGTTAACAGTTTATTAGAGCGTAAGTTGTGTTAGTTTTGTCGTTGTACATTATTTTCTTAGTTCATATGATGCTATGTTAGCTTTATTAATGTGAAAACATTGTTATGTTAGCATATATTCGCAGGTTAGTATATAAAGAACTCATTTTTGTGCTATGTTTATCCGAAATGATACTCGAAATGCGACGTAAATCAATAGTGTTAATGTAAAATTAACATTGATATGTTTAAGATATGCTTGAAAAAAGTGTGAATAGGTTACGTTTTGTACTCTGTGCTAGGTACTTTACTGTTGTTAAGTATGGAACTTTGTTAATGTTAGTATTTTATTCGTGCGTAAGGTGTGTTAGGTTTTGTCATTGCTCATTATATTCTTAGTTCTGGTGATGCTATGTTAGCTTTATTAATGTGAAAACAATGTTACGTTAGCATATATTCGTTGGTTAGTATATAAAGAACTTATTTTTGTACTATGTTTATCCGAAATGATACTCGAAATGTGACCTGAATCATTAGATCAATAGATCAAAAGGTCATGAACGTATGGATAGGGAGGGGGGGGGCGGGGAGGGGAACGGGTGGTTTGATTTACTGATTTACTGCTTTAAATTCGGTAAACTCTTACACTTTACTATGATATTTTATTCAAAGAACTTATTTTTATGTCATGTTTGGCTAAAACTTTGTTATTTTTATATGTTTGGAAAAAACTTTGTTACTTTTATGTTATGTTTGGATAAAACTTTATGCTTGCAATTATTTGTTGGGGATTATGATATTTAGGTAAGGTTATGATAAATTTTTGTTAAATATTACTATGATAATGTAGAAAACTTTGTTACGTTGGCATATATTCGTTGGTCTGTATGATAATCGGACAAGGTTATGATACATTTTTGCTAAATGTTACAGTGTCAGTGTAAGATTAACGTTAATATGTTAGATATATGCTTGAAAAAGTAAGAATAGGTTACGTTTTGCATGCAATGTTAGTTACTTTACTGGTGTTACGTGTGGAACTTTGTTAATGTTAACAGTTTATTCGTGTGTAAGTTGTGTTAGGTTTGTCTTTGTACATTATTTTCTTAGTTCATGATACGCTATGTTAACTTTATTGATGGGGAAACTTAATTACGTTAGAGTATATTCGTTGATCAGTATGATAATTGACCGATGTTGTGATAAATTTTAGTTAAATATAACCATTAATATAAAATTAACATTGCTATGTTAGAGATATGCTTGGACAAAGTGTGATAGTTTACGTCTTTGTATGCTATGTTAGTTACTTATGTGTTAAGTATGGAACTTTTGCTAACGTCAGCAGTTTATTCGTGGTTACGTTAGCAAATAATCATTGGTTAGCTTATAAAGAACTTATTTTTATTTTATGTTTATCCAAAATGATACTCGAAATATGACTTGAATCAATAGATAAATAGATTTAGGGGGGGAGGGGGAGGGGGGATGGGGTGGGGAGTACTGACTGCTTTAAAATCAGTAAATTATTACAATTTACTAAGATATTTTATTCAAAAGAACTTATTTTTATGGTATGTTTGGATAAAACTTTGTTAATGTTTGCAGTTATTCGTTGGTTCTGTATGATAATTAGACAAAGGTAGTGATAAGTTGTTAAATAATTACTGTTCAATGTAAATTAACGTTTAATATGTTTAGGATATGCTTGGAAAAAGTATGAATAGGTTACGTTTTGTATGTAAAGTTTAGTTACTTTACTGGTGTTAAAGTGTGAAGCTTTGTTAATGTTCAGTTTATATAGTGCGTAAGCTGTGTAGGTTTGTCGTTGTCATATTTTCTTATTCATATGATGCTATGTTAGCTTTATTAATGTGAAAACATTGTTATGTTGGCATATATTCACTGATTAGTATATAAAGAACTCAGTGGAACTTTGTTAATGTTAACAGTTTATTCGCATTGATATGTTAGAGATATGTTTGAAAAAAGTGTGAATAGTTTACGTATTGTACGCTGTGTTAGGTACTTTTACTGTGATCAGTAAGTTAGTACGATGATTGCCAGGCTAATGTATTAAGTAAAGTGTCTATAATTATTGTGTGAGTGGTGTGTGTGTGTGGTGTGTGTGTGTGTTGTGTGTGTGTGTGTGGTGTGTGTGTGTGTGTGTGTGTGTGTGTGTGTGTTGGTGGTGTGTGTGTGTGTGGTGTGTGTGTGTGGTATGTTAGATTTGTTATGTTCATATACATATATTAGTTGATATAATAATGATAATAAATAATAATAATGATAAATATAATAATAATAATAATAATAATAATAATAATAATAATAATAATAATAATAAATAATAATAATAATAATATAATAATAATAATAATAATAAAATAATAATATAATATAATAAAACTACTGTTTAAGATAAAAACAGATGTTAAGTACGGACATAAGGGGAACAAAGTAATAAATCTCGCCACCCTTCTCATGTGTCAAAAGATATCGGGTACA
>JABUQX010033413.1:27500-30000 GCA_015478945.1 Trachelipus rathkii
TATATATATATATATAATATTATATATATTATATATATATATATATATATATATATATATATATATATATATTATATATATTTAATGATTATTTGTGGTTCGTCGTATGTAGTGTGTGGGTCGCTCGCCTAAATTTTTAAATCCTTAATTTGCTCGCCCTATTTTTATTTTTCCTCGAATGTAATAAAAACTCTACGGGGGGGGGGTAGCGTATTATTTTGAAGAAACAATAATGAAAAATCAAAATCCGTTTAGAGCGATGTATATAAAATGGAGTAATAAATTGCCATTCGCATAATAAATAATAAAAATGACTTAAATTTAATCAAATTCTCAAAAACATATTTTTACATTCTGCTTCCAAATGTATTATTACTATTTTTACTTAAATATCTAATTTCCCCCTCCAATCCTCCAAAAAATAAGTATCAATCTAGTTAATTGATATATATATGTATATATATATAAATATTATATATATATATATATATTATAATATATATATATATATATATATAATATATATATTATATATATATATATATATATATATATATATATACAATACAAAAATTATAGAATAAGAATGTTAACTTACCAAAATTCGTGAATATCTGTTCTCGGCTTGTCAAAATATTCGAAAGGATGAATGCTTATAGTTTACCAAAACGTTTTTGGCTCATTGCCATGAATTTATTAAAACCACTTCTTTCAGATCAAGAGTACGACATGTTTCATTTTCAATGCTTAATAAAGCCAATGCACTTAGCCTTGTTTGTGTCATATTGTTCCTTAAAAAAGTTTTTATTAACTTGAGCTTTGAAAACGATTTTTCAGCTGTTGCAGATGTTACTGGTAACGTCAAATACAACTGAACTGCTGTACACAAGTCTGGTAAGCTACTTGCTAAGCAGCTGTTTTCTATGAATAAAAAGTTTGCTAAATCTTTAATAGTTACCATATTTTTCATTTTCCCTTCTGTAGTCATTAATGCTTTGAAGGTGATTAATTGTTCATAAACCGAAAGATAAATCTAAATCTTATTTTTCTACCAGTTTTGTAGCCTTTTCTTGCAACTTTTCATTTCGTAGCTCTGCTATTGCTGCAGGAGTAATAAATGAAAATTACTCATTAACATTGTTCATGCTAATGAAACGAGTAGTTATCTGTTCATTTAATATATCAAGAGATTTATTGAAAACCCTTATTCTAAAGGCTTTCAATGGGTCTTCAATTCTTTCATAAGATAAAAGCTCATCAAAAAACTTTTTAATATGTATTTGACGTCTGGAAGTAATTTTTACTTCAATGTTCCAATAATGTGCTAACTCCGTAGTTTCTCTCACTACATCTTCAAATTTGTGTCTTAGCTCACATAAGTTTGATTTTGCTAGTCCCAATAGGCAAGTTCACATTAGGGAGATCTGTATTTGGACTTTGCAATATTTTTGAGACAGCATTGATGCTTTCCAATACTTTACTTTGAAACACAAGACAGAGAATAAACTCAAAATTTTCTAACTGTTTCCTGAGACCAAGGGCTTCGTTTCTTTCACTTGACTTCTTACTCATAAATATCACTTGAGATAAAAACTGCGAAATACTTTTGAAATTGTTTTTTATTGCTAGTAAGTTATCTTTGCTAGTAAGGAATCATACTTGGATGACCATCTAGTTGGACACAATTTTTTAGTGTTTTTGTGATGCATTCGTTATTTGTTGAACAGCTGTTAATTCTTGCCACCGAGCTGTACTAGAACTGAAATACACATATACTTTTTCCCAGTTTGTCATAAAATTTTTTGAAGAGCCATTATATCTTTTACAAATCATTAAGAAATTAGATTTAAAAATTATGAAACTGCATAAATGAATGTTAATTCTGCATTTGGAAAAAAACAATTTTCTATAATACGAGCCCGAAGTCCTGAATATTCCCTCGCATATTTGCTCCTCCATCATATGCCTGACCTCTGCATTTTTCTAATTTAATGTTTTTTGTTATCTAATCCCTTAATTATTTTTTTTTTCAAATATTTTTTTCGGCACTGTTCTCTGTTATGTTATAAAAACCCAAAAAATTTTCTTCAGGGGAGGTGCAACTATTCTTAAGGGCACACCCCAATTTTCACCCCCCTAAAAATGTAAATAAATCTCGGATTTTTCAACCGATTTTTGACCCTATACACGCAAAACTGTAGGCTTTTTTATGCCCTTCTAAACGTTTGTTTTCGGGTGTGTTCCTGGTGACTGTAGTCATTCTTTTAGAATTTTGCAATTTTTCAAAAACTCATGTTTTTTGACATATTCCGTAGGAATTTTTGATTTTTCTTCGATCTGACTTCAAACTTGAAAATATGCAGAAAAAGGGTTCGATTGATAAATACGATTTTTTTGATTTTTTCGATTTTTTGAGTTTTATGCTCAGCGTTGTCCAATTTCCAAACCCACTTTTTTGGGATTTTGGAATGAAAAAATTGCGATAATTTTTTCCTGTTAG
>JABUQX010033413.1:40000-42500 GCA_015478945.1 Trachelipus rathkii
CCCTTGTAAGGTTCCATTCATCCTCCTTCCAAACTCTTCATTTGCCTTTTTTTATCCTACATATGCAACCTTTAGTCTTTCTATTTTCTTTTCTATATATTTCCATGCATCTTTCTTTCAAAACCTAATCATTGACTTTTAACACATTCAATCGAGTTCCTTTTTTACTTTTTACCGTGGGGAGAGCGTGGTGGGAACACTTCCAATATCTGCATAATACTGACGGTAATGAAGAGATGACAATGAATGCGAGTGTGTTTCACAGTGTAGGAAGAAGTAGCTATTTTGGGGATGAGGTAATTAGTAGAGAAGTGGTAATTGGTAGAGAGTCAAAGTTGAGGAATGGTAAATCAGCAGGTATAGATGGAATTACTGGTGAAATGATCAGAAATGGAGTTGCGAAAGTGATTGACTGAAAATGGATGATGTATTACAAAACGTTTATGGTGGAGGATATAGTTCCGAAGGATTGGAGGAAAGCAGTGATATTACCCTTCTATAAGGGTGTGTGATAATGGGAACTGTAGAAAATAGAAAAATTAGTTTATTGAGTGTTGTAGCAAAGATAGAAGTTGATATTTTGGTTGAAAGAGTGCTTCAAGTGACTGAGGGGTTAATTGATTAAGAAATGGTGTTTTTAGAAGTGGTAGGGTATGTGTAGATCAAATTTTTCATTGAAGCAAATGTGAGAAATTGAAAGAGAAGAAAAAGATTCTGTATTTAGGTTTAATGAATTTGCAACCGACGTATTGCAAGATTAATAGTTCTGATAGTGAAGGGTGTGTAAGAATAAATGGAGTGGAGAATGAATGGTTTAATATTAATAGTGGAGTGAGACATGGATGTACTATGTCTCCATGGCTATTTATTTGTATATCGATGGAGTGATAGGTAAGGGTAGCAGGGGATGTGGTTAGAAAGATGGAGAATGGAAGAGAGTAGAGGGCGCCTTTCTTACTGTGCGCAGATGATTTGGTATTGGCTGGAAAATCGGGAGAAAGTTTGAAAGCATTGGTAGAGAGGTCTGGGAGGATTTCTAAAAGGATGAGTTTAAAAGTAAAGGAAGAAAAGAGTAAGGTGCTGTGGTAGGTGTGAAATCATGTTGGATAGTAGACAACTGGAACGAGTATCTGAGATTAAATATTTAGGCTATGTGTTGGATGAAAAGAAAAAGAATGATGCAGTGCTTAGAAGGAAACTTTTAAGTGGTAGGAAGGTGGCTGATGTAATTAAATCTTTAGTGAATACAAGGAGACTAAGTCTTGTGTGCGCTAGGGTTCTGCATCAGGATATGTCTCTATCGGTGTTCCTGTTTAGTAGCAAAAATAGCGTGTAAAATTAGAGATGTAGATCTAAGATTCAGTCTATTCAGATGGATAACCTTAGAAGCGTTTTTATTTGTGAGAAGAACTGATGAAATGAGGAACTGGCATGTGAGGTAGCTGTGTGTTGTGAAGTAAAGCGTGAATGAGAGAATAAATGAGAGCTCATTAAGATGGTTTGGTCATATGGAAAGGATGGATGATTGTCAGTTGGTTAAGAGGATAGATAGAGTTGAATTGGTTGTGAATCGACCGACTGGGAGACCGAAGAAGAAGTGGAATAAATGAGAGTGTATTATGATGGTTTGGTCATATGGAAAGGATGGATGATTGTCAGTTGGTTAAGCGGATAGATAGAGTTGAATTGGTTGGGAATTGACCGGCTGGGAGACCGAAGAAGAAGTGGAAGGAGTTAGTAAAAGAGTGTCTGAAGGAAGGAAACTTTAGCAGAAACGAGACGAATAAGAATAATGGCGTTGTTTGTGAGGGTCCATGATTGTGGAATTGTCCGGGGGGATACACCTGAAATTGACAAGATACAGCATTAGGGATCTGTCGCGGTGTTGTGAAGCCCTTGGGTGGATTTTTGGCTGCGACGGGCTCGCACTTAAGGGTATGAAAGGAGTTTATGGAGGAGGGCCTTCATTTCGACTTATGTTATGCTCTACTACATAACTATTATAAGCTATTCTGTTTCCGGTGTATGTTGCGCATCCCCATCCACAATCTGTGGGGATCCATGGGGAGGATAAAGAAGGAAAAAATTTATATATATATATATTATATATTATATATATAATATATATATTATTAATATATCATATATATATATATATATTATATATATATATTATATAAATAATATATATATTAATATACATATATATGTATATTTTTTTTTAATAATAAAATTATATATATATATATATATATATAATATATATATATATATATATATATATATAAATATATATATATTATTATATATATATATTATATATATATTATAGTATATATTAAAGAATTTGGAATTACTATCAAATACTTACATTCTTTTATTATGATATTATTAACTCGTGTAAATCAACCGTTTTCCAATTTTGAATATTTGTTAGCAATTTTCTATTCACTTTTATTTCATTTTATTGATTTCGTCTATAAGAATTGACTGGTGTTAT
>JABUQX010033413.1:50000-52435 GCA_015478945.1 Trachelipus rathkii
AATAATAATAATAATAATAATAATAATAATAATAATAATAATAATAATAATAATAATAATAATAATAATAATAATAATAATGTAATTTTTAAACCAAAATGTAAAATGTACAGTAAATTTAGGTACTGTATGTAAAATATCGTTTAAACGAAGTAATAATATAGCATATAAAATATATGAGTAAAATATAAAACATACATAGAATGAATAAAAATTACAGAATGCATAGAATGAATTAAAGTACAGGTAATAAATACATCAAGTTACATGAGAGACTGAAAGAGAATGTTAAATCCCTCAAGGAAGCATCTTAAATCCTTTTTTTCTAAAATGATATATGATCTTTTCTGGGAATGTTCTTCAATAATACAATAGTGAAGACAATTCCTAGAAAAGATCAAATATCTTTTCTGGGAATGTTCTTCAATAATACAATAGTGAAGACAATTCCCAAAAATATCATATATCATTTCTGGGAATGTTCTGGGAATGTTCTTCACTATTGCAATATTTTATTGTCTTATGCAGTTAATTGTTCTCTTTGGTTTTCTGTTCATATGTTTATGTTTCTGCTTAAATTATTCAGGAAGCTTTTATATTCACTAGTGAAATGATTCGAGACCTGTGGATTAAATTTTTAGTTAGCATAACCAAATATATTGTATTCACAAGATGTCCTCCAAATGATATCTCTCATGTAATCATTCATAAGTTGGAATTCAAATACACAGCTTCACAAATAAGTCTTGTATTAAATTTTGACCAATAGCTAGCTTGAATGTAAATGTTAAATATATTAAAGGTAAAGCAGAAAAACTTATGGTACCCTTAAAATATTTCGGAAAAAGACTTGGGGATGAGATCTTAGTGAAACTATGAAGTGGACAAGCATGGATATAATTTTGACATCCACTCAATGATCAATTCACAATTGTTGATCACTGATAAAATCAGGAACTTACACTATACTCTTGGAGATTTTCGTTGTAAAAGAGTGGACTCTAAGAAGTAGAAGCTTACAATGTTATTAACAGGAAAAGAAAATATATTGATATTAACATATATGTGGAAGATTGTCAAAATATATCTATCATCCAACAAGATTATTTTATTAAATATTATATCTATAACTCTTTTCTTACTTTTAGTGAAATCTTTTGTAAGTAAGTAGGTTGAAAAATTTAGAGAACTCTAAGTTTCGTCTCAAATAATTATTGCTATCCCCCTAACTTATAATTACAACTTAAGATGCTTATTTTGATTACAGTTTATAATGTGCATCTAAAAAGCAATCCAACTCTTCAAACTCTTAACTGTAAAGACAGATCATAACTGTTTTAAAAAATAGATATCTTCATGGGTTTTTGGTCTTGGAACTTAATAAATTTTCATAAAATGAAACTGTGCTATCTTGTAGTGTTTTGATTTATGACGTAACTATATGCTATTTGCAGTTCTTTAGCACATTTAAATCAAGTCAACACTTAGTTTGCACTTTCTATAATTTCTCTATCTTTATAAATGACAATAAAAAAGGTCTATCAGCTCATTAAATTTGACTATAAAAGTAGTATTCTAATATCTAATTGGAAGTGTCGGACATTTATTTCTTTTGGTTCCAGGACGTGGGAAAAATTGATGACATATTAGTTAATGCAGCAAAAGATTTTTCTGTTATGTATACCTGCTACTCTTTAAAATATTCAAACACCAGATTTAATATATTAACAGTAAAGAATTGCAGCTTATTGGTAGACGTTCGAATTTGGGCAAAGTTGACTCGTCATCTGTTTAGCTTTAGATCCTGATTCAAGATTGGTTTAGTATTTATGAACATGATAGATCGTCATCTGTTTAGCTTCAGATCCTGATTCAAGATTGGTTTAGTATTTATGAACATGATGGATTGTCATCTGTTTATCTTCAGATCCTGATTCAAGATTGGTTTAGTATTTATAAACATGATGGATTGTCATCTGTTTATCTTCAGGTAAAGCATTCAAGATTGGTTTAGCATTTATGAACATGACAGATCGGCATCAGTTTAGCTTCTGATCATTGATCATAATTCAAGATTGGTTTAGCATTTATGAACATGATAGATCGTCATCTGTTTATCTTTAGATCCTGATTCAAGATTGGTTTAAGTATTTATGAACATGTAGATCGTCATCTGTTTTATATTAATCGCTGATTCACGATTGTTAGTATTTATGAACATGATGGATCGTCATCTGTTTATCTTTAAATCCTGATTCAAGATTGGTTTAGTATTTATGAACATGAAAGATCGTTATTTGTTTAGCTTCAGATCTTGAGTCAAAATTGGTTTAGTATTTATGAACATGATAGATCGTCATCAGTTAAGCTTCATATCCTGATTCACGATTGGTTTAGTATTTATGAACATGATAGACGAGAATAAATTAAATTGA
>JABUQX010033414.1:0-30000 GCA_015478945.1 Trachelipus rathkii
AACTATAATATTATATATAATACAATACATGATTTATAATTGAGCATATCCAAGTCAAATATACCTTTATACCTTAGCACAATTCACTCGTTATAATAACATATTACCTCACTAACTTAATCAATCTCTGCATCATCCTGATATATATATATCTCACTTTTTCATATACCAACTATAATATATATATATATACTATCATCATATATATTAATTTTAACTCACAGTATAACACCATTGAGTTATTTACCAATATAGCTGAGCTAACTATACAATACTAACATAAAACTATCTATACATAGACAAAAAACACAACATCAGAGAGAAAGTGGAAGTGCGTATACAATCTTCTCATTCAATTACATATTTCTTACCATTCCTTTATTCACCTTTGGACTTCTAACTATAATCAGGCTTCATAACCTGTTTAATAACTCACATATATATCAAGCCCCCTCCTTTCAAAATATTACAAAATTTTCTCAACTTTATACTAGTGGAAGTATACCAAACATATATCTCTCACTACAATGATCAACCTCGAGTTACATATTAAAAAATTGCGAATTGATACATATTAACTGTACTCTTTTGCTCAATGCGTAACACACGGACTATCCAATGGAACGGTCAAAATCATTTTCATGTTCTATTTATGACACTCCAAAGAGGTGAATATATGGCATAGGAGTAATATTGTTTGCGCCACCCTCCACTCACACATCTTCAAGAGTCTTCCAAAACTGTGCAAGAAGCAATCTCTCATAGACAGTGCATATTATGTTCCGAGCCGTAGGAATAGTGAACTATGTTTGACTACACTTCTGACATGAGCCTTTTAGCTGAACCAAATCCTCGGCACATTACTTGACCTAAGTCTTAGGAGGTCTACAGGAATTACTCTCTGGCATACTGAATAGACCTCACCAAGCAAATTCGCACGAATACAATATGAACCTAACCAAAGTGAAACACTTCTACTCAATTGAGACACACACTCACTACTGTCATGTGATACTGCAAATTTCGTAAAACGGAGAGGTCATCAAGAATTGAGTTCATACATATGTATTATGTAGTTATGATAACTATTGAGGTAATGTAGGAATTACGTCTATTACTAGAGCATTTTTATGGTCAACATATTTTTTTTTTAGTGGCAAACACCCCCCAAGAATAAAAAATAGATTCTATGCACCTACCCTATCCTTATTCATATATATAATTAATATAATAATTAATATATATATTTAATTAATATATATTATAATAATAAATTAATATATAATATATATAATAATATAATAATATATATATATTATATATTATCTATATATATATATTATATTAATATATTAATTATATATATAATATATATATATATAGCGTCGGGTTGGGGTGAACTGGGGACCTCACCATTTTTTAGTAAGTGGTATGTGTATTGGTCCACTATCTAAATAAAATAAAAAATAAAAAAAATAGAAAAAAATTTTTTATTTTACATTAATTTATAATAGCTACACTAGTCCTATAGTACTACAGTTCATTATATTATAGATTATCTTAATTCCTAAGGTAGTGAAGCTTTTATATTTTTTATAAAAATATACAATCAAATTAGGGTATCAAATAGCCCCTTCAATAGCATTTCACATTGGAAAAATGAGTTTTTTAACTATTTGTTATTATTATTAATTTGTTAAAATATTTGTGGATGTGTATTATATTTTATTTTTTTTTTTCAGTGAGTATTGAGCTACGCGTTATGGAGTAAATGTTGGCGTTGTAAACTGGCAATAGTAAATTTTTGTTCCAAGCAGTACTAGTGGCTAATCCCTGGGCCTAACTCTCGAGTCAGATACAATCGTACTTTCTGTCAACAACTATAAAAAAATAATGAGCACGCGCAAGTTTAGAGGGGAGCTAGAGAAGACACAGCTTGCAATACACAAAAAGTAGAAGTTTCCTGTCTTGCTTCTGGTTCTAAAAGAATAACGCAAATCTAAAACATAGAGAGCCCAAACATCTTGTATAAATGGTTAATCTTCATGTAACATGAATAATTGTAAGAGTGAATTAGAGAGGCATCAAATAAATGAGCTGAACTCGCTACAACTAGCTGGATATACGAAGAAAATATATTTGAGTCACACTATTTTCGCAAAATTTCTGAGATCGAGAGGTATATATTTTAGCACAGTACATCAAATCCTATAAGAGCAGGGTCAGTTCCCGAAGGAAAAGCAAAAATCCGCGTCAAACTCGTGGAATGATGGGTGATTCAGACATAATATATGAGAGGCGGGATTGGACATGGAATGGGTGTGTACAAAGGGGAAAAAGCCCCGTCTCATGGAAGCCGCCAAGGCCACGGTACAAATCCAGGCACGAGAAGATTGGCGTAACGAAGTAGACACTGGGAAACGGCAGAAGAAGGACATAAAGGGAAATGGCTCGCTTGCATAAGAATAGCTGTGAGTGACATTAGATGACCTTCAGCTATAACATCTATAGACATTCTGATCTTAAGTGATTTCTTGCTACTTTAATCAACACACTGAGCTTTCCCTCTGATTGTTGAATTACAACTAATTCTGCGATGCGCTCATTTCTGCTTCATCTCCAGTGTTATCAGCTTTTGGTGCGACTCCAAGTGAGGTGTCGATATTATATGTGAACAGATCCATAATTTTTGCTTTCTTAAGCACACACTAACCAAGTCCGCATTAGAGCATTCCACCTATACTCGAAACTACTCTAAAATTCGATCATAAGTGTTTGCTTTATAATTGGTGGCTCAGTTCTCTTTGTACGAATTGTCCATCTAATCTTCATCTGTTAGTGGTCCAGCAATTTAACAGAAGAAATGCATAGTCCTTTCAGAACCTGTTCTGCCAATCGCGTAGCTGCGCAAGTTCGCTGCTGTCTCCACTTTAGTTCCTCGGAATTTACGAGTGTGAGCGATGCTTATATAAGAGAAACCAGATCGTTGACATTCCCTCTCACGTTCAATGATCATGAGGCTGTTTAGTGGTTATATTGGCGTATAGTGAATGAGTAGACATACACTTCGCGCGCGAGAGGCCGCTTTACTCGCAGAAAACGATAATAATTCCAGTTTATTATATATATCACTTAGGAACGATGACATAAAAACCTTCCATAAATCAAGTATTTACCTAGATCTCTATCAACTCACAACTAGAGCCTAGCGAGGAATAGAATAAGAGCGTCACGATTTCCTTCAAGAGAGACAGCGTGTCAGATGCGGGAATCATAGAGCAGTATAGCACGTTAGCGAGTTTCAAATAGACACAAAGGTATAGTAATTCCAACCAATTCAGAAGATCTTTGCAGAAAAGCCTCAACGCTATAGTATTGGTTTACCTCAGAGAAGCGAATTTAGCACGTGGATATCTAAAAAATAGTGCTGAGAAAAGGCTCTACTTCGCGTGAAACTAATTGTAAGAAGGTATAACTGCCCGTTTATATGTATATATGCCTCTACCGTAACATCAAATAGTAGATAAAGATAAATGATGTCACACGACTGATGTTGAAAGAACGAGCATAAAGTGGAAAGGAGATCATCCAACGTGAAAAGCCAAATAAATCAAAAAAAAATTACTGAGGTGAATAGGAATGCATTAAAAAGAAAATAAAGAAAGAAAAACAAAATATAATACTAGAAAGAAAGAGGAACATAAGAGACCACAACAAGACCCTTGGGAACAAGTGGCAATACCTCTTGACAAATATTATACGAAAACACTTTAATATATTTAAAGGTATTTATTCTATTGTTAGGACTAACCTTGTCTAACATAAGTAAACACGTTAAGTAATTTGTCAATTAAAGATGGATAATGAGAGGAGGTATTAATGATCCAGATAAGAGAGTCTAATTAATAATAGGTAGATTAAATTTAAAAACTTGTACAAGTAGATGAGAGTCGAGTTTAACGAGTGTACAAACACCGAATTTTCAAAGTTATTATGCGATAATTGGGTATAGAAGTAACATAAATTCCAGTCATCAGGTTCTGCAAACACATATTGATGAAAAGCACACCTAGTCAAAAAGAGCGCTTCACTCTCTAATAGTGGGGTGGGAGACAAGCCAATGCACACTGGCATCCTTATGGTAGTACTACTTGGAAATTACTGCGAAGTTTGCTCTTCGCGTAACCCCAAACCCTTTCTAGGACCCGGTCCAGTGTGGAAGACAAAATCAACCAGCATCTATTGACAGCTGAGAAATTCTTCTACTATACTCCCAAAAGTATAGCTCAAAGCATCCTAAAGATCTAAAAGTAAAACCAACAAGGGCACAGGGAGGTTTCGAAACAGTCCGAAAAGATCCTCTCTCGTGTAAATGCAACTAGGCGCAAGGTAAACAGAGCACAAAGTAAACGGGGAATCGAGGTGGAGGACAACGGGCAGCTTACCATCCATAGCGAGCAGGTAAATAACGGTATGGAACTGGGAAATGGTCCCTGTATTTTAACGTAATTAAATTTGATTCAATGACGAAACGAGGCAAGTTGCCGGCTTTAATTGATTTATAACACAGTGAAGGCATAGAACTATCAAATAAGACACAAAAAAGAATTCTCTAGCACTCATAGACAATATCACCTATTTATATAATGTGCTGGTTTTATTATTTAATTTTATTACCATTGTCAAAATGTTTCATATCTATTACTAGTCGTAGTATTTTTTAATAGCGCTATTATTAATTATATTATTAATAATATTATTGAGTTTACAATTCTAATTATTATTAATTTATATTATATTATTATTATGTGATGAATCGTATTAGTATCATTGATAGTTAATTACTATGCATAATCATTGAGAGTTTATATATCAAATCAAAGTCATTTTTCTAATATAATATATTATGATATATATTGCGCTTTTTCTATCTCGAGGTGTTTAGACGCTATAAGCTTCACTTTACGGAAATAGCACGAATTTTTATTGGTATTATTTGTATGTATTTTCATAATTTCAATTAAGTTCTATTATTTATTTTATTTTTTGTGTAAATAAAAAATTGAGAGAGCAAACAAAAAACTGAAAAGATAAGCTAGCCTAACTAAAGACAACATACCACAAACATATCCGAAAAGTTTAATCGGACTTCTGAGAGAGTTAATTAAAAGAATGTATACATGAAAAAGGTAAAGATTGAATCTAGATAGGAGTGCTGATATTGCAGTATTCAACATAATAAATAGAGAGAGAGATGACAGATTAATAATATCAGCTTCTATATGTGGACACGACCAGTGTAAAGTAACAATCTGCTCTTGATGACATATAAGGATATCAGAGAATATGCCGAGTAAGCGATTATGAAATTCTTTTCTCTCCCAAGTTCACAATTTGGCGGTACACGGTCAATGGAGCCCCGCTGTTATACTAGTTCAAATCGTTACGCACTCGTGTCTAATCGTCCTAATCCAATATATATGGTACATCTCCAACAACGTTCACAATTAGAACACAACGAAATGCCTCCCACAAAACGTCCAGATCGACTCAGAGACCAGTTGAGCGAGAAAGAGAGAGAAGATATATCATCAATGGCTCTCTACATCTTTCCTTCGTGGCGCGCCGTCCGCTCTTTTTTATACTCATTCACAGTACAGAATGAATATATTAGCGTTCTAATACGAATGACTAATTGACAACTTCTAACTCTTAGTAAATACATCGCCAATTGATATCCTTGTATCAGCGAGCGGAGGTTTATCGAGATAGAGAAATGGTCGCTTCCCCCCACTCCATCGAGCGGAGCGCGCACTTAGATATCTTTCTTTCTTTCATCATACCACTGATCAGAGCTATATCTATTATTAGGACATTTAGCTCCACTGCTTGTGTCCACTGAGTATATTGAGCAAATTATTATTAACGTTTTACCCCCCTATTTTGGTATATACAATCCAACCTATGCCACATCACACAAAAGTTATTCACACTATCTTGCGCGAAGACACTATCATTCAAATGCGCCAAATTCTCCTCCACATCAGAGAGCGAGATTTCCTTACGAGAATTATCAGTATTGCATGCATCTCACACAACTCTTCTCATGGGAACAGTGCAGCGAGACTGTCGAAGCACTCACAACACTCAATCTACTCCTTGTTCCATCAGTCCTTTTAGCGAGTGAACAATGTACCGGCGCAGAAGCGACATTTGAGTAGTGACTCTACTAGCAACCCCCCCTCACAAAACATAAGAAAAGCTTACCATATACATAACCTCTCAACTTTGATCTTACCTTCTAACAGCCTCAAGTATTTTCTGATACCTAATTTCATTGCTACTCATTATTTAATTACACTTCCTGACAAAGGTGACAGTTTGCTTCCACTTTTCCTCTTTTAAAAATCCTACTCTATCACTTACACATTATAACACAAATTCATAGTAGCCTCATTATGTCCACTCAATACAATTCATCTGACACCTACCAAATAGAACTTATAGCATAATTAAATTCCTCTTATTTTCTCACTAATTTGCTTTTCAACCTAAAATAGTTTTTTTTTATTTATTTTTGAGAAAACTTATAATTCTCCACTACATCATCTTTCTGTTTCATAGAATTATACACACCTGATGTAATTATTAAATCCCTATTGGTATATTCTTTTTTCCCAATTTTTCAATTCCACTTTAGGTTTACAATATATAACATTACGAAAAATCATTCATTAAATAACACTCTTAATGAATACCCAAAACATAAAAATCATCGCCATGAGGACAATAATAATATAACATTTAATCCCCTCTAAACAATTTATCCATTCTCCAGCAGAACCATATCAACAAATGCAAGGTTCAATGTATATCATGAATTCATTATATGTTGCAGCACACACGCGAACGTATTAGACGAAGTTCAGTCGATATCACTCTGGTTGAAGTAACAAACACTTTATGTAGGGATAACTATTTGGACAGCATGACTTGTCAAAACCATACCAGTTTATCTTGTAACTCCGAGAATTACAGACTCTTACATCCTTGTTAATGCTTATGCTTTTGAGGATAAGGAGTCCATCAATGCACACGTATTTGGTATTTACTGTGTCTCCATATGTGGTCTGGAATATGGTTGATATAGTGGAATTACATGAAAGAGCTCCACGCCACTCGGTCCCTTGTTTGAAAAGCAACTTAATAATACACAATCTTAATAACCCTCACCCGAAGCAGAGTAGGCGGGATGTTATGCTTCAGTTTATTAAATTCATCTCCTTCCTTAAAACCCTCGCAAAGCCAAGTTCTTGCCTTACATCACTCTTGTCCGTGCCTTTCCGTAACCATCACCGCCATCCAATTGAGAGATTCTTCTCCGACCACCGGACCCTGCTTAACAGGATGTTATTTAAACAACATGCAGCTTCCATAAATTGACCAATTTCAAATGCTGAGATTTAGCGATCTAAGGGCACGAATTCAAATCATTCCGCTCTCTACATTGAACGCGAGAGTAACCAATCGCGATATTATGCGTCCTCTTGTGACTTTATGACATTAGCGAATGATACACTTAAAGATGGTGCGTGATATTATGGAGATAACGACGGCGAGAGATATCATAGTATTCGTGAGCGACACACTCCGTTCTCATATCCAGTCCATTCTTGAGATATAAAATAAAAATCACGGTGACCATAACCTCTTATCTATCAAGCTCTTAAGACACTCTAGCCCTAACTAATCACTTTCACAATCAGTATCTCTCGATTGAAGTTTTTCCTACTCTGAGACATCTATACCTTGTATCCTCATCTTGCGAGCTGGTTCTCACCACTTTTTCTCACGCATCCTGATTGCTCTTGAATGAGTTTTTTCATCTCTATTCAACTTTAAACAACATTCAATCCTCATCCTCACTACGTTTTATCTTTCATTATCCTTTTATCATCATTTTTTCTTCCATTATCTTTACTCTCACCATCATCTACCTTATCTAGAATATTCTTAGTTGGAACCCCAGCCAACATTGTAATGTTATAATGTGCACCCTAGCTACCTCCCTTAATGTCCCTCCATGTTGAGACTACCCTGACAGTCTGTTGACGAGCTCATCACTCACTTAATTTGGTACTATCGCACCGGGGCCGGTAAGGTGGGTCTTTTCCTTTTTTATTTCGCGAAAAAAATCCTCCTTTCATAGTGACTTTCACTGGTCCCTCCCTGCGCTTCCTCATCTTATATAATCTGTTCTGTTCTCATTTAATGTACTCATCACTTCATTCAGGTTCCACTATAATTAACCTTTTCTTTATGTAAGACAGAGTTCCCCAAACGTTTTTGTCTCGTAGACCACACTTATCCAAAACCTTACTCAATCCTCCCCTCTTGTTGAATGTATATATAATTCTACTTAAATTTAATCAAAAGAATTCTACTACTCAAGAATTTCCCTTCAATACCACAAAACACCCATACTAGCCTCTTCCTCAAGTAGTGTAGTTAGGCTAAACCTAAACATGTTCTTCAAACACCAACATGATCATAGGAATAACTATTAACCACAAACCTGACCTAATTAGGTGAAGAGACAACAATAGCATAAGTTAAGCTACAGTCTCCATAGAACATGAAAATAAATTATACAAACAAAAATCAAATACAAGCCACGCTACTATATATATATACATCTAAAACCACTTATGTTTAACAAGTTGAATGAAATATGAATGAACGATTTGTTATTAAAGGCATTTAATAACAGTACTCTATTCATAAAAATGATATATATATATATATAACTATTAATAATTATATATATATAATAATATATTAATTAATTATATATATAATATAATATATAATATATTAATATATAATATAAATATATATAATATATTAACTATATATAATATAATATTAATATATTAACTATATTAAATTAATATATAATCGAATTATTTATTGAGTAAATATAGTTACTGTGTAACTATATCCAATTTAATCTATCATTCTATTATATTCATTCAAATCAATTGTTAACAAAAAGGTGATGATGAGAGAAGACTAGTTGATTATGTCTAATTTGTATTGCTAGGGATACTCAGGCGAGATAAGTCTTAAACTTATTTAGTCTTTGCATTTATTTAGTCAGTTTAGTTAGTGGGTATTCTCCTAATCAGTTGGTGTTTACTGAAAAATCTAGGAGAGTATTTCCTCTTTGAGGAAAGTAAGAGCACTTAGCATAGTATGGGTGATTTGAGTAACTAGAAATGGGAAAATATTCTGAGTAGACCATCTTGAGGGTCAACTTAAAATCATAGTTAAGAGTTAATATACAAATTCAAATACACAAGGGGGAGATGAATAGGATAGAGAAGCTATAAAGGGCCAGAATATAAGGGAAATCAAAAGTAGATTTAGTTATTCGACACTGCGAGAATAACATTATGTGCTTTATGGTCAGGAGAATGCTCAATCCCTCCCACTCCTTGTAACCCGATAAAGTACACCTGGATCCATTTTCCTATATATATCTGTTAACTTTGAATAGAGGGAACCTGTTTTTTCTTACCCCAACTCTATCTTACAACCTACTAACGACTCCAACTGAGAAATTATTTACTTATACAATATATTAAATATTACACTAATCACAACATAATATATATTATATATAACTATTTTTTTGAGTAATGTAAGATATACCTATATGGATGAGAAAGTAAATAAGAAACTAAGGATATGTTAGATCATAAAATAAGAATTTCAACTTATCAATACATTGACTGCTCATGTACTACATACTGAATGATTAATTATTTCAAGTGCTTACCATGCAGATAATCACATGCTAAAGGTGATTAGTTGCAAGCTAAACAATACTGAAAAACAAGAGTAAATAAAAACTTCATTATTTATAAATTGTTGGAAAGCGCGAAAAGGTTAAGGAATTCGACGACTACAAGCCGGGACCCCCCCTCTTTTCACCTTTTTCCTTATTCATTTTGTTTTTCTTTTTTTATGTTTGTAATTATCTTATAATCATCCATGATGCATAATAATTTTTTATAAAGCAGCATCTGACACTAGAACTAGATTGTCAGCTATTTTCGGTAATGCACATTCCAGAATATGGATGTCAGAACGGGAGATGTGGTCGCAGAAGACAATCCTTCGACACAATATCTGTAACTAATATACCTCATTATAGTTAAAATCAAATGAGGTGATCAAGACAGAATGAGTGTGTGGTTTGATGGTGCAAGAAGGAATCAGTATTTTGGGGATCGCTCGTATTACCAAAGAGTAGGTAAATTGCGTAGAGTGAGAAAAGTTGAAGAATAGTAAATCTGTATGTATTGAAATTACATTAACAGTAGATTTATGGCAATTGAAATTATGAATGTTAATATATGATACAGAAGATAAACGGACGAGATAGTGATATGCAGTTTGGTATACTTTGAGTTTGTGGAAATAAATAACGCACTGGATTTATTTAATCCGGATGGGTATATGTACTCCCGAAGGCCAAGATGGATGAATAGGCAGATCTAATTCCGCCAACATTCTTAAAGATTATCTATACTAGCTTGTGTTCCCTTATGGGCAAAGGCGAAAGATAAACAGGAGTGCAAAGCTGCGTAGCCGCTGGCCTATATATCAATTGTATGATCTACGTGCAAACTCCCTCTTCATTACATCCCACTTTTTCCTAACTACAAGAGAGTATAGGCAGGTGAATATTTTCAGCTTTCACTGTTACATCTTGTTCAGAATGCCGAGTCTTGTAACAGGAGAGGGAAAAGATGTATGCTGGTATTATAGTCGGAAGAGTTTACGTACCTACTACTTGCGTCGAGTGACTGAAGGACTGATTTGCGTAGAGAAACCCCTTCGCAACATAAGAATTGAGCGTTCTCTCTCTCATCCGTAGTATGTATGACGACAGTGCGAGCGTGTGGGATCAAATTCTTTAAATTGAAAATACAAGAAAGCATGCAATATCCAATCCTAATGAGGAAAATAAAAAAGACAGACTCAAAATTTGTATCTAGCGAATATAACATGTGTTCTGGTTATTTTGAGCCTTTAATATAGGTACGTTCATGATTCTCAACAGGTATTTTAATAAGTTCAACTTTCGAGCCAAGCATTTCTTATCCTATGCTGCGTCACCGTGTTTAAGGTAATACCGTATGGTGTTGTGGTCCAGGTGCTTCCTGAATGGAATCAAAAAGTATGTATGACGACACGTGGACATTGTCGAAATTATTCTGCAATTATCTTCTTTCACGGTATACTACAATATGTAGAGAGAGGAGTAGTACTAATAGAATTACCTAGATGTATCTTGTTGTCCACGCTGAAAGCAGACGCACGCATAAGTGTTTCAATTCTCTCGGGTTACTTAATTGTATATGGATGGGGTTTATGAAGAGAGAATTACCATGGGGTGGAGGAAACAATTATTAGTTTCTTACGAATGATGGAATGATTATAAACGGTAGGTGACTGAGAGGAACCACTACCTATTATGAACTTGGCATCGGTATTGCGTGTCTTCGACGTAGAGTGACATATTAAAAAAGACATTCTGAGAGACGAATCACACCGGGTAGGAAGGATTGAGGACTTCCTCACTCTACAACCTTAACCCTCTCTATTACGTTTACTTTCAAACCCCCTCTTTTACAAAACACCTGCCAAATCTTTCTATCTTTTCTTCAACAAACTCTCGCTCAGAATTCACGCACACAAATCATCCTTCCTCATGATAATAAGGTAGGAAACCCCTCTCAACTTTCTTCTTCCATTTCCATCACATTTTAACCAACCTTCCCCTGCCATCGCTACCTCTTATTCTTTCATATATATTATATATATATATATAATATATAATATATATATATATATATATATAATATATATATATATAATATATTATATATATATTATATATATATATATATATATATATATATATATATATATATATATATATATATATTAATAATAATAATAAAATTTTGAAAAATAAAATATCCCATTCATTGTATCTCATTTGGATTAACCATTTTTTTTTAGATACAGGGGGGCACTCATTTGTTATCAGATTTGTTAAAGGAACCTTCAGGATGTTTTGAAAATTTTTGCAGAATATCTTCCAGGATTCGAATACCTGCTTTCAGAATTCACACACGTCCGATTGAGAAAAGTCAATCCTGCAAAGGAGCGTCATAGCCGATAACCTTATGTTTCTTGCAATTGGTGACAGTTTCATGAGCCTTCACTATTTATTCAAATGTTGACCCCGACTTATCTTGAATGCATCATTCCAGAAGTATGCGTCGCTCTCATTAACACTTTAAAGGACTTTGTAAAGGTAATTTTGTTTTATTGAATGTGGCAATAGTTTCTTTACTTACAAGCACAAAATTATGTATGAGAATTCAAGAGAAAGTATTTTGAACATTTTAAATTTTTTTTTTTAAATTATTAAAATCAAAAGCCAATAATGCTTTGAATTAGAAATAAAACCAACATTTTCCGCAAGTTTGTATGGTTGTGTTATATAACATGTTAAAATTAAATAGGAACATGAAATAAAAAATTAAGATGAGTATTCATAAAAGTGGAAATTCTCCCCCTCCCCCCAAAAAAAAGTTGAAGAAAATTATTTGCTTCCTGTATTTCAGTATTCATTGGATTTAAATATATAATTGACTTCACCAATAATAGTAATAATTCTTTTATTTTTTACCTTCCATTCTCTTCCTACTTGATGTGAGGTATTGGTGCGGACATGCACGGAAAATAGAATAGTTATCTAGAAGAGCATGATGACGTAAGTCGAAAGGAAACCCTTCCCCTCCATCTCTTTAGCTCGTTGCAGTTAACAAAATAAACCCACCCTATGGCTTTACAAGATTGCGACGGACCTTCACTGTGGTATCTCGTCAATGCCGGTCGATTCCCAGCACACTCACCACTATGCATCCGCTTAACCAACCGACTATCGTCCATCCTTTCCACATGACTAAACCATCTCAACGTACTCTAGTTTATTCTCTCATTCACTCCTTTCTTCACACCACAAAACTCCCCAATGCGTTCATTCCTCATTTTATCAATTCTTCTTCAAGATTGTCCATCTGAATACTTTGCACCTCAGATCTACAACTATTATTCAAGACCATAATTTCACATACCATACATTAACACAGGTAACAACATACCCTCATGCAAACCCCAGCGCACTCAAGACTAAGTCCCTTCACATCCACCAAGGATTTAATTTAACCAGCCACCTTCCTATAATTCACAACATTCCTACTACATTCGACATCATCCGTTCATTTTCGTCCAGCATATATCCTAAATATTTAAACTCAGATACTTGTTCCATTTGTTCACTATTTAACATGACTTCATACCATTGACTCTCCTCACTCACTATCATAACCTACCTCTTATCTACATTTACTTTCAAACCCCTCTACCAATACTCTCAATCTCTCTTCAGATACACCACAGAAAACAAATCATGCGCATACAATAACTAGGGCACACTCCACTCTCTTCCATTCACCATTATTCTAACACCATCCCGTGCCATCCCAACTAATTCTTTCATAACCTCATCTATATAAAAATTAAATAACCTTGGAGAAATAGCACATCACTGCCTCACTCCGCTATTAAAATTAAACAAATCACTTCCGACTTCATTTATTTTTGCACAAGCTTCACTATCGTCATACATACTTTTGATTCTATTTAGAAGCCTACCTCCAACTCCATATATCACTAACACCTACCACAGATCTTCCCTATTAATCCTGTCATACGCCTGTTGCAAATCCATAAAACTAAATACAATTCATTCTCTTCTTCTCTTCCATTTTCTCAATCATTTGTTTCAATGTAAAAATTTGATCCACACATCCTCTACTAATTCTAAATGCACCTTGTTCTTCATCAATCAGTCCTTCGGTCACTCAACGTACGCTTGCAGCCAAAATACCAGCTACCAGCCTACAACACTCAATAAAAATTCCTCTATAGTTCCTACTGCTCCCCTAATCCCCCTTACCGTTATATAAGGGTACTACTACTGCTCTCCTCCAACCCCTCGAAATATACCCTTCATAAAAGCTTTGTTACACAACTTCCACATCCATTCAATCCCCATCTCGCCTCCATTCTTGATCATTTCACCATTAATTTCATCTATGCCTGCAGATTTACGTATTCTCAACTTTCCTCACGTACTCATTCCTCCTAACTTACTAATTACCGCTCAATCCCCATAAATACCTATTTCTTCTTGCAACCATCAAACCCACATAATTCACTAACACCTTTTCATTAACTGCCAATGTAATATGCAGATTTTCGAAAGATAAGAGGATATACTAATCCGACAACATTTGCTCACAGAAATTACTTATCTCTTTATCTCATACAGCTGATCTGAGTACAGGCCGATATCGTATGAACCATAAATTCTATTCTATATAACTGGAAACAATAATCGGACCCATTAAACTTCATTAATCCTTTAGAGAAGAGAATTAGGGAAATAAGAAGTACTCAGCTCAAATCAATCCATCATCCAATTTCAACGAAATGAATATTACATCTCACTCCTATATTACTTTAAATTCATGTTTGAAAATGGTATTTACATGTACGCAAAGTGATACTGCGATTTACATATTATACATTCTTTAATATTTTTTATTATTTCACCATATATACTGTCTATTCTATACTTAGTTAAAATTACCATATGAATTAAAAAATTCTATTCAGTTAATATTTATTTTTTAAAGATAAGTCTTTTTCAGTTCTTTCACAAATGTATGATCATGCAACATTTGTCAAATTCAGCATTAATTCCTGTTTGCCGTTCTTTGCTCGAAGTTATCATCATCCCTTATGCTAATTTATATAATCTTCTTTCTTATTCTCCCTCCATGACTTAAACATTTTAACAATTCAGACCATACTATTATTCTACGGTCTACTATAGTTTACTTGTAAACGCATCTGCATAATCACTTCAGTTCTCTTCTGTATTCAATCTGAAATCTGTACTTTCTATATAATTCAGAGCGTAAATTTCCCAGACGCATCTCTACTTTCCATTTCTTACTTACGGAGTCTTAAATGCTCACAACTGCTATATATCTTCTCTTTGCTAGGGATTACCTTTACTCTATACAGCTCTCTCCCTCTTTTGGTGCCCAAGATATGTTTTAACCGCCTTCTACACATCGTGTATGTGCCCACCGCAACTTTCCCGGCATAAGAAATATTTATTATTGCAAGCGCTCTGCATACTTTTTCACTCTACTTTATACCCATTGTTATCTTTATAATTATTATTAACCATTAAAGCCATAAAACACATATAAAGAATAAAATAATGATCCTTATTATACTTCTTTCCTCTTCAATCCAAGCCCACCACTAACTATTCTATAATAAATAAATAACATATTTATAATGAATTTCCATAATCCCATCAGGGGGATCGCCTCTGACAAAGAGAATAGAAACATCTATCACAGTACTTCTAAACATTATGCTTCCCTTACTAAACAACAGCTTATTACAAATTATTATCAATCATTATAACTTTTATTTTTAACTTGAAAATTAATTCCATTCTCGTACTTAACAATCACTCAAACTATAGTATATTATACTTTATTGTTATTATTAAAATTATATATTATTTGTATTTCCATTTAGAAAGTATCACTAAATATTCAATTAAACCTTCTATTTATCCTCAATCAGATAAATCAATCACAATTAAACACGAGAGTTCCTTAAGAGGGTCACTGTCTCCTTTTTAAGCAAGTAGACCTCTGTTTACACAAATTTAAAATTCAATCTTATTAATATAACCAATCCCTATTTTCTTAATTATTACCTAAATCCAATGATTTATTTATTAAGATAGCCAGCACAATATCTGAAGCTTTCCTAACCTCACCTATTACTTAAATAAACGTCATTATTTAGAGATTATTATCATACCAGTAAAAGTCGACACTCTTTTGACACATCACCCTCAGATGGACGATTTATTTTTAATATTTATTTATACACAACCTTCAACAATACCACTTATTTTGACCTTTATATTTTTATCAAACTTAAATTTATCCATTAAGAATAATCTTAGTTACTCACTTAACAAACAATTTTCACACACATAATTAGCTCTGTGCACATTGATAACTTACATACAAAACCTATAGGACAACTTATTATAATTATATATTACCCTTTTTCTTCTCACCCTGCTCCTCATTCCTCTCTATAACTATCCAGCGTACACTAACATCACACACCTACTTACACAACACCTCAAATACATTACACAATCAAACACACACACTATATACTACATCACAACACACATCACAATAACACACACTACACACTACTAACACATTATATTATAATATATCACACACACACACACAACAATATCAATGGCATAGCTATATATTATATTAAATATATATATAGTATATACCACACACATACACACACTTTCTACACAAATCAACTACTTAGATTACTTATTATATATACCTTTTCCTTATGAATATTTTTAAAAATATTTATTAGCCAATAAATTATGAGATATATACAGTTTTTTTTTAAGCGAAAAGTAATAGATTCATTTCATATTTACACAATAATTCAACTTATTATATTATTATATATATATTTAGTAGATCAAATTTATTGATCAAATTTTTCTCATAATTATATATATTATTAACATTTTATCATTTAAATTTCAAAATTAATATTTTATATATATCAAAATTTATTAAATTATTATAAATATATTCTCATTTTTTTCACATAATTACTTTACAATATCCACTAATTTAATAGTATACATTAAATTTCAACTTAACACATTAATTTTATCTAATCACTTTATCCTTTCTCAACTCAGAATGGTAAATATATAACATTCCCTATCCAGAATTTGTATTAATTATTACCTCTTTCACTCTATACTAATATTAATACTTTGTTTTATCTTTATATAATATATTCTTAGATTTATTTAATTAATATTTACTTAAAATATTTATTTTCCCTGAAAATTTTTTATATGGGAACTAATGATACTTTCAGAAGCTTACGTTCACAGGATTGAGGTTAATTTTAATAATATTATTATATTTATTTAATTTAATTAATTATATTATTAATAATAATTTAATATATATATTTAATATATATATATATATATTATATTATTACCTATAATATTTATTATAATATAATATATATATATTATATATATATATATATATATTAATATATATATATTATATAAATATTATATATATATATATTATAATATATATATAATAAATAATATATATTATATTATAATATTTATTAATATATATATATAATATATACAATTTAATATATATATATATATATATATATAATTAATATAATAAATAATATATTATTTATTAATTTTATTATTAATTATTATATAATTAATTATATATTATATTAATTATAATATAATATTATAATATATATATATAATATATTATATATATATTATATATAATATATATAATATATATATAATATATAATATATTAATATATATATATATATTATATATATATAAATTATATATATATTATTAATTATATAATTATAATATATATATTATATATATAGATAAAAAAGATAGGATAATATCTAAATAAAGAATGCAATAGATGGAATATGAATGGGAATTCATTCATAAGGGATTATTATAACATATCCAACAATATATATATATATTATATTATTATATTATATATTATATAATATATATAATATATATTATATTATAAATATATATATTAATATATATAATATATATTATTATTAAATTATATTATTAAAATATATATATATATAATATATATATTATATATATATTATAATATTATATATATATATTAAATATATATATTAATATATTAATATAATATATAATAATATTTATATTAATATATATATAATATATATATAATATTATAATTATCAAAGTTTTGTTAGATTGTCAAAAGATATAAACAATAATTTTTATCAACATGATTACCTAGGTACATAAGACCAAAATAAAGATTTGTTATCAATAAGCAGTTTTTACTTTATTGGAATAATCCTTATTTCAAGTGATCTAATATAAGGTTAGAGGAATAAAATGTTTATCATCAAAGGGAAAGTTTGAAACCGTTTTGGAAAGAGAAAAGTCGACTTAATGACATAATAGCGGAAATTTGGGAGGAAAGTTTTATCTTTTCCGAAAGGCTTCAATTAAATTATTTAGAGGGGGTAGTTAGGGGTAAAATGAGAGATAGGGTTGAGTATGAAGGATTATATAGTAGTAGTAGGGGAGGTATAGTTGGGGTATCAGTAATGGAGGGGGTAAGTGGAGTGTATGATAGTAATGATAGGGTATGGTATTGGTATAGGTGAGGGGTGAGGGGGGGGGGGGGGGGTAGTAGGCGTATATATTGAGGAGACGGAGGGCTGTTTAGGGTGATGAGGGGGTATATATGTGAAGAGATGGGAATTGATGAGGAGTGGTAGGGGGTATGATAGTAGGTAGGGGAGTATAGGTAGTGTTAGGAGGATATAGGAGTAGGTGGGGGGGGAGGGGGTAGAGTGGGGTAGAGGAGGTGGAGTAGTGGGGGGATTAGGTGCTTCAATTCTGAAATTGACTTTGGAGACTTAAATAATGATACAAACAAGTAAATCAAAGAGGAAGATAGAGATGAATTATATATTTATTGAAGAAATACTAAGCAAATTTAAGGGTTTGAAAAATCACATTGGGAACTATAATACTACGTCATTTAAGCATTATAAAAAGAAAGTTGCATTGGGATAGGCAGAGAAAGAATAACAACATCGGGAAGAAACAAATTGGTACTTCACAAAAAAGGAAGATAAGTATTAAAATTAAGAGGAGCGAAAATATATTTTTTTATATACATACATATACATACATATATTTTAACATATCAATACATTACATTAACTAATTAACATACATACATATTCAATTTAACTTAATATCAATACTATAACAAGGTGTTTATTCAATTAAACACAAACGTATAACACTACCCATGACAATACATACAATCAAGGTTTTGGATGCATTACAGAAATTTTTAGAGATAATCCAGGTTATACCAGTTATCATGAGCATCAGACGAGCTCACATTACGAGGTGACAGTCTTTACAAGATTGAAGAAGCTAGTAGTAGTGTCCAGGTTAAAGTTCTAAGAAAAAGTGAAAGCAATGAAATATAAATTGAAGGAAGTGTAGTGTTCAATAAACCTTTATTTAACGTGGTCCCGTAAATCGAGGTAAAGTATATTTATATTTAAGTTTATGAACGTTTATTAATTAATCTCACAGTATTTTATTAAAGACATTAAGTTATAAGGTTACTCATAGTTGATGAAATTAAGGTGTTATAAATATTTATATTATTTATTAATATATATATTTATTATATATGTATTATTATTATTATTATTCTATTATTTTAATTAAAAATTTATTAAATATTTTAAATAATATATTAATATTTAATTATATTATTTTATATTATTATAATTTATAATTTATTATATTATTATAAATTTAATTAATTTATTATTATAAATTATAAGTTAATTATTTATATATTAATTATATATATTATTTATATATTTAAATTATTATTATTAATTAAAATTATTTAATTTATATATAAATAAATTTAATTTAATATTTTAAAATTTATTTAAATTATTTTTATATTTATAGTATTTTATAGTTATAATTTATTATTATTATATATATTTATTACTATATAATTAATTAATTAGTTATTAATATTATATTAATATTAATATTTTAATTTATTTATATTATTATATTATATATTATTAATTATTATATATATTATTTATATATATATTATTTTATTATTAATTTATTATTATTATTAATATAATATTAAGTTAATTTATATATTATTTATTTATTGTTATTATTTTATTATTTTTATATTATTATATTATTAGTTTTTATATTCATTAATTTGAAATGGTATTAATTATAATTAATATTAAGCAAAATATTTTAATCATACCATTTTAATATTGTTTTAATTTATATTATAATTTATAATTTTAATATATATCTATTTATTTATTTTTAAAGTTAAATTATATTTTTATTTATTTAAATTTAATTAATATTTAATTGTATTAATTACTAATTAATTATTATGAAATTACTATTTATTATTTAATTAATTAAATTTTCAATTTAAGGTTAATGTAAATTTAAGAGTGTTTTATTTAATATTATTAATTAATAATTTATTTATTATATATTAATTATTATTATTATTAAATTTATTATTATATAATTATTATTTAATTATTTATATATTTATTAATATTATTATTAATCATTTATTAATTTAACATTTATTATATTATTTATTATTTAATTATATTTATATTAATTATTATTTTATATTATTATTATTAATATTATTATTTAATTATTTATTATATATATATAGTTATTAACTATAAGTATTTAATATTTATTTAATTAATAAATAATTAATATTATTATTATTATTTATAATTAATTATTACAAATATATTATTTATATTTAATTTATTAATTATTATTATATTACCTTTTTTATATCATTTATTATTTATTTATATATTTATATATCATTTTATTAATTATTATTATATCTCATTTTAATTTATTATTAATATTTAATTTATTATATATATATTATATCCTTTTATTATTATTATAATTATTACTTTTATTAATATAATTATATTATTATATTATTTAATTATATTATCTATACTTTATTTTATATTAACTACATTATTAATTCTTTTAACTATTATAGATTTTATTCATTTATTATTAAAATATTATTATCACTTTATTTAATTATTAATTATAACTACTTTATTATTTATATATTTATATAAACTATGATCATTTTTATTTTTATATTAGTTTATACTGTGAGCGTGCCTATATTATAAAGTGTAAATATTATTATGTATTTGTTGATTGCATGTAATGTGTAGTTATATATTGAGTATAACATATATATTGTAATAGTGACAGTCAGCTACTAATTATTAATATTTATATATAATATTATTTTAATTATTATTTATTATTTAATTGTGTTTATTATTGTGAGTTTACCATATATTATGATTTAATTTGTTATTAATATTTAACAGTATTAAAAGTAATATTAATATTTAAATGGACCCTTTCTGTTTTAAGGACCTAGTGCGGAGTTGTGTAGGAACTTCGTGTCCAGTCCGGTGGAGTCCCTAATGGAGTCCAGTTGGAGACCTGTTGCATCTAGTATGGAAGTCTGTATGCAGACCCTATATAAGTAGTATTACCTGTTGGAGACCTATGTATAGGTAAGTCAGAGTGATGTGCTCAAAAACTCGAACTTTAGGAGACATGGTGCAAAAAACTCGAGATATTTGTAGAACTCTGGTGAGGATAACTGTTTTAGTAAAAAACTATTTGTGGATCCGGTAGCATAAAAGTCATGGTAGTGGCGATTATATCCAGAGTATTGGTGGAGCTCAGGTGGTGTTGGGACACCACTAAAGAGAAAATTATTAGGTAATGAGGGCTAGATATATAGCACTTCACACTATAATTAATAATACTATACAATAGAGTAAGATATAAACCTATTATATCATAGTGAGAGACATAATAAATGTTATCAGTAAGTAAATACATATATGCGTCATCATACCATATGTAAATAAGATTATTTTAATGATATTAAATTAATAGTAACTTTTACGTTGAGAGATAACATTGATCTACTTTATAATATGATTTGATTATACATAAAATGATATATAATAGGAATATTACCGGAATCTCACTGTTAGATATAGTATTAAGTTGGTGTTAGACATAAAATACTAAATATATGTTATTTATAAAT
This sequence comes from Trachelipus rathkii, assembly GCA_015478945.1. Taxonomy (NCBI): domain Eukaryota; kingdom Metazoa; phylum Arthropoda; class Malacostraca; order Isopoda; family Trachelipodidae; genus Trachelipus; species Trachelipus rathkii. The sequence goes on from JABUQX010033414.1 coordinate 22,113, forward strand.
ATGTATACTGACTTTATAATATTAATTATATATATACATATATATAAGGTATATATAGCTAAGAAATTATGTTATTAATTGATATAATATTTTTGTCTAATGTGTATACATAAATGGCTATAAAGTAGCTTTTTTAAAATTTATTGCTTTTAAGGATGTATGTAGATTATAATGATGATGTAAGCATACTCTAAAATTTTTTAAATTAATATTAATTATTTTAGAGGATAATATTACAGATATATTAATATATTACATATATAGAGTAATTAGTATAAATATAAATACTTATTATTAATAATATAATAATATTTATAATAGTGAAATTTATTTAAAATAATTATTATATAATATTTATGTATATAGCATAGTATTTTAGATTATTCGTGAGTATTGTACTAACATATAATATTAATAATAATATATAGAATAATGTATCTCTTTATATAAGTTATAATATATTATACCTGCAAAATCATACACACACTTTATATAAGTAATTGGATTAACTAGTATATACTATATAATATTAATATATTATTTATTATATTATATATATAATACTAATTTATAATATAGATATATATTTTATTATATATATCATATATATAAAACTAATACTATAATATATTATATATATATACGTTCTTTGATATATAGTATATATATAAATGTTTGTTTATTAATATATATATATATATATATATATTAAATATATTATATATATATATATATATATATATAATTATATATAGGTATATATTTTTTCATTAAATATAATATTATATAATATAGTATATATATATAAATAGAATATATATATATATATGTAATTTATATATTATATATATGTATATAGTATATATATTAATATATATATATATATATAGTATATATATAGTATATATATATATATTATATATATATATATATATATATAAAATATATATATATAAATATATATTATATAAATTATATATATAATATATATTATATATATATATGGGTCTGCCTTTGTGGTTGGGCTATATATATATTATATATATATATATATATATATATATTATATATATATATATATAATATATATATATATATATATTATATATATTATATATATATATATATATATACTATATATATATATATATACTATATATATATATATATACTATATATATATATATATATATATAGTACTATTATATATATATTATATATATACTATATATATTTTATATATGTATAGTATATATATATATATATATATATTATTATATATATATATATACTATATATATATAATAATATTATATATATATATATATATATATAATATATATATATATATAGAGTGCGTAGATGTAGTTCGTTTATAGGATAGTTCAATGCAACTTAGTTTTCCAACATATATGTTTATTAAAATATATAATTTATTTAGTTGGTTTAATTAGCTCTTAATATAAACACTCCTGCATCACCTCTAGAAAATCTTGTATCTCCAAAGTTCGATGTTTTATGGATTAAAATCCGCTTTTCTACTACTACCATTATCTTATGTTTCTGCTACTTCTCTCCAAAGGTGATGGATTTTGAGGTTCTTTTTGAATATCTTACAACCTCTCACGAGACTCTTACATCTCATTCAAATGCTGAGGTCCTCTATTTAGGAGATTTCATTGTACACCACACTGATTGGTTGGTGTCCTATTCATACTGATAAATGTGAGAAGGAGGCTAAATCATTCATAATTCGTAACGATCTGGAACGATTGATTAGGAAACCTACACATATTCCAGATCGTCCTAATCAATTCTTAAACACCCATGGCTTATTCTTCACCATTACTTCTCGTAATAATTATACCATTTTTCCTTCAATCGGTAACTCTGATCACAATTTTGTAGCTGTTAGGTATAACATTTTCTCTCCAGCAGCTCCATCCTGCGGTAAACAAACTTTCTAGCACTTTGTTCTAGTTAACTGGGGGGCATTGCTTTGCTTCTTTTCTAACTACCTTCGGAATTAATACTGTTTTGGCTCGGAGGACGTTTCGGTAGGGGGCGTGATTACCAAAGGGATGAGCAGGTTCATTCTATTTTCAACTAAATAATTTTCTCCTCATGGTTCGACGGCGCCTGTTCTCGTGCCATTCAGGAGAGAGACAATGCGTATCGGGCTTGGATAAACTCGTTCTCCTTCTTCTTACTAAACTCTAACTAATTTTCATACTGCAAGGAATTGCTCCAGGGTTAAGTGTTCTTTCACTAAAAGGAAATGCACTGCTCCTCTTGGTTCTCTTACTGATAAAAATATCCGGCCACTTGCAGAAAATATCTCTAATAGCTTCGGTTAATCTGCCTTTACTCCTCTTTTTCATTCTGGCGGTTCTGTTGCTAAACACTCCCTCTGAAAAAGATATAATCTTTTTGACCTCTTTTTCTTTTCTAATTCCAACTTGGGCGATTCAGGTACCCCTCTCACTACTCTTTCTTCTCTCAGGTGTCCTATGTCTCTACCGGTGATTACTTATGATCTGGCGAGGGAGATCCTCAGTTCCATGAACGTCAGGAAGGTTACTGCACGGATGGCATTTCTCCCCGTGCTTTGAGGGAATGTGCTTCTAAACTGACCCCTATCTTGGCTAAACTCTACTCTTTTTGCCTTAATACAATATTTTTCTTTTTGCTAAACGCGCGCATATGTTCAGTCAATTTTGAAGAAGGGTTGTCACTCTGATCTCCCTAACTATAGTCCTATAGTTATAGTTTCTATTCTGTCTAAAATCTTTGAAACTCTTCCCAACTCTTATTTCCTAGATCATCTGGGTTCTGAAATCTCATTTCTTTCTTTCAGATCATCAGTATAGATTTCAACGCTAGAGGTCAACTGATGACATGCTTTCCTACCTCATTGATCTATGGTCTTCTGCCCATAGAGATTATGGGGAGACTTTCTTTTTGGCGATATGGCACACGTCACTACGTTCTAAGCTCTCTTACTTTGGGTTTTCTCCTTCTCTTTGCTTACTCATGTCTAATTTTTATTCAGGTCGTTCCATATCCGCTCTGGCTGTTGGAGTGACCTCTTCCTCCTTTCCAATTGATTGTGGTGTTCCTAAAGGTTCTATCCTATCCAACTTTATTCTTACTTTTCACCAATGATCTTCTTAGCTTCACTTCTAACTATGTTCATTCTTTTGCCGATGTCTTAACTCTCCATTCTTTCACTCATTTCAAATCTGCTCTCTCTTTTGCATCTAGAGTTGCCTTACGTTTTCACTTCTTGCTGATTTGGATGGAATTTCTCGTTTCTCGATGGGCTCACTGTAATTTCGCGAAATTCGATTTTTAAAAACTCGACTTCTTCACACCTGCGGCTCAAAAACACACCCAACTTTCCTATCTTCTTCGATGGATCTCACGTCTCACCTGTTAATAGCAAACATTCTTGGACTGAACATAACCAACAACCTGTCTTGGAAACTTCATGTTGCAACGGTTGCAAAGGTAGCCTCAAAGAAACTGGATATTCTGCTTCGATTGCGGGAATTTTTTTCTTCCACTAAGTTACTTCAGTTATATAAGGGTCTTTTTCCCCCTTGTATGAACTGTTCTCGCATTTTGGAAGGCTCCAACTCCACACTTATTTTGGACAGAGTTGAGACTTTGGCAAAGATACAAATAAACTGTCCCCTACTTTCAAATTCCGTTGACCGTCTTTCACTCCGACGTGACATTGGCCCACTATCATCTGTTTTCTATATGTATTACAACAGTAGTTGGTCGAGGGAGCTGATCTCTCGAATCTCTCACCGTCCATAGCGCAAGAGATAATTTGCTTTCACATGGATTTTGGGTGGTATCGGAAACTCAAAGTTCCTTCTTTGCAGCCACATCTGCACTGTGGAACTCCTTGCCATCATCTATTTTTCATGCTGCATTCAATCTTCCTTTCTTCGAAGCACACGATGCGCCCACCTGGGGGAACTGCGTTAGGTATGTGAATGGGTGGGTTTTCTTTCCTTATAGTTTTTGCTACCTCCTTGAAAAGGGCCTTGACAGTGAGTGGTGCTTAGTATATATATATATAATATAATATATAAATAAAGTATATATATATATATATATATATATATACATATTATATATATATAATATATATATAGTAATATATATATTATATATATATATAATATATCTATAATATTATATAATATATATATATATTAACATATATATATATATATAACAGTTATAGTATATATATATATATATATAGTATATATTATATATAATAATATAATACTATATATATATATTTATATATATATATATATATATATATAGTATAATTTATTATATATATAAACAGTACTTGTCAGGTATTAAATATATGTTGCAAATTTAAATCAACGTGGGCAAAAGGTTTGAACAAAGTTCCATTTAAAGTGAGTGAAATTTGCAGGAAAAATAATATATATATATTATATATATATATATATATATATAATATATATATATATATTATATATATATTATTATATAATAATAAATATAATTATATATAATTTATATATATCTATATAATAATATATATAATATAATTATATATATATAGATAATATATATAATATTATATATAATATATATATATATATATATATAATATATATATATATATATATATATATATAATAGTAAATATAGATATCATATATATATATATAAATATATATAATATTAAAATATAATAATATATATATATATATATATATATATTATATAAATAATAATAATATATATTATATATATATATATATATATATAATATATATATATATTATAATATTATATATAATATATATATATATATTATTGAAATATATATATATATATCAGTCCACACTTCATAGCCAGTGATTGGTAGTGAGTTACATCGCATGCACCAGAAATAGAAAAGAAATACAAGAATATGACGCAAGTCGAAAAAATCCCCTTCCCCTCACCCTCCTATTTATACCTTTAAGCGAGAACTCGTCACGGTCAGAAAAATCCACCCGATGGTTTCACGAGACTACGACGGACCCTCACTGTGAAATCTCGCCAATGTGGGTTCATACCCTGGGCCAGGCCCACATCCATACTCGCCTTTGGTAAAGTCACATTCCTTTCTTTCTAGCATTCCTTCACTGACTCTATCCACTTTTTCTTCGGTTTCCCAGCCGGCTGATTCCCAGCATACTCACCACTATACATCCGCTTAACCAACCGACTATCATCAATCCTTTCCATATAACTAAATGATCTTAATGTACTCTCATTTATTCTCACATTTACTCCTTTCTTCACACCACACGACTCCCTAATGCGTTCATTCCTCATTTTATCAATTCCTCTCACACCTAACACGCCCCTAAGATTGTCCATCTGATATCTGATTTACCTTTGATATCTATACCTCTTATTTCAGACCATAGTTTCATAGGTAGCAATATACCCTCATGCAAAACCCAAGCGCCCTCACGACGTAGTTCATTTACATCCACCAAGGATTTAATTATTCCAGCAACTTTCCTACCATTTACAACTTTCCTACTACGCTCTGCATCATCCGTTCTTTTTATATCCAACATATATCCTAAATTTTTAAATTCAGACACTTGTTCCGGTTGTTCACTATCTAACATAACTTCACACCGCAAACTCCCCTCACTCACTACCATAACCTTGCTCTTATCTACATGTACTTTCAAACTCCTCCTTTTCCACACCCTGCCAAACTCCTCTACCATTACTTTCAAACTATCTTCAGATTCTCCACATAAAACCAAATCATCTTCAAATAGTAAGTAGGGCACCATCCACTCTCATTAGTATACTAGAGATGGTGTAGGTAGAGGTAGATATGGTCTTGAAGTGTAAAGTATGATTGGCTTTATGTTGGTGAAGAGCGTCAAAATTTAACGGTTAGGGGAGTATCCAAGTCAACTGCTGACATGACTCGGAATTTCCTGCCGTTCAGAAGCTCTAGAACCTCCGAAAACAATCTCGCTGACCTTAGAAACGCGTTGTCACCATTGACGTGCATTGTTACCATTGGAAAAATCCCCAAGTTCCTCCAGAGTTGAAAACCTTGAGCAAGTCAGCTGCTTACATGATTTGGTAGAAATGTTAAAAGAGCCAAAAAAATACTAAAATGTACCAAAGGTAAGAAAAAACATTCGCCTAGTCCGAATGTTCGTCTGCTGCCGAAGTCGGTTTCCTAACTACTTTCCATAACACCTTCTAAAAAGATATTCTATATATTTTCTAAATTCTCCACTTCAATAGTAACTCTATTTTCCTTTACTTTCAAGAATTGAATATTCTTCACAATATATAATTTTTAACATAATTTAAGAACAATATATACTGTGAGGATATCTTTTTTATTTATCATTTTGCTTATTTTTTTGACTGAATATTCATTTCGCTATCCAAATGTTCTTTAGTGATATTTAAATAAATATGGGCCAGGACCCACCCATGGAGTTAAATATTCAATCCAGTGTGGCCGCTTCCTTGTGGGAAGTGGTGAGTCCTGCACATAAACATTATAATATATATATATATATATATATATAATATTATATATATATATATATTAATATATATATATATATGTATATAATATATATATAATATATAATATATATATATATAATATATTTATATATATATATAATATATATATATATATATATATATATACTATATAGTATATATAAGGCCTTATACTATACTATATATAATATATATATATATATATATATATACTATAATGACTAATATTAGAACGTGGTGAGTCCTACATATATATATATATATATATATATATATGCCAATCTACTAATGCTAATCACGAATCTGTGGAATCTAACTCTCTATCAACTCTCAATCTAACATTTCATTACTGTCTAAGACCCAGCTAGCCAGGGATTCTTTTTCAAATAAACTTAATATTCCTTCCAACTATAACTTTTCCATAATTTCCAACAACTAAAATGGCGGAGCGGTGCTATATAACAACAATAACTCTCCTGTAACACGTCTTGAGAATCTTAAATCTCCTAACATTGATGTTCTATGGCTTAAAATCTTTCTCCATACTACTACCATTACCTTGTGTTTCTGCTACTGCTCCTCTAATGGAACAGATTTTCATTTCATTTTTGATTATCTTGCTACTTTTCAGATGCTGTGAAATTTGGAGGATTTCAACGTGCCACACTCTCATTTCATGGATCATCAGAAGTCTCATTCCCTTTTTTTTTAGATCATCAGTATGGCTTTTTGACGCTCGAGGTCAACTGGTGACATACTCTCCTATCTAACTGATTTATGGTCTTCTGCCCTTAGGGACTATGTAGAGTCTTATGCGGTGGCGCTTGACATATCAAAAGCTTTTGACTGTGTATGTCATGCGTCGCTACTCTCTACGCTCCCTTTCTTTGGGTTTCCTCCTTCTCTTTGCTTATTTTTGTCAAGTTTTCTCTCTGATCGCTCCATATCAGCCACTTGTTGATGGGGAGACTTCTTCCTACTTTCCTGTTAATTGTGGTGTTCCGCAAGGTTCTGTTTTATCTTCAACTTTATTCTTATTTTTCATCAACGATCTACTTAGCTGCACTTCTATCTATGTTCACTCGTATGTTGATGACTCAACTCCCCATTCTTCCACTCATTTAAAATCTGCTCCCTCTCCTTTGTATCTAGAGTTGCCTCTCTTCTTCAGCTTTCAGATTCTATTCTTGCTGACCTGAATGGGATTTACCGGTGGGGCCGCCACAACCTTGGGAAATTCAACTCTTTGAAAACTCAATTTCTTTACATCTCCCTCTCAAAA
>JABUQX010033415.1:10000-22127 GCA_015478945.1 Trachelipus rathkii
TCTCTCTCTCAGGCTTCTGGTCTATTTCCAACTTTTTCCTATTTTTCATCAGTGCGTTTCCATAAATATCTTCTACGGATTCTTTCTGCAAATGTACCATCTTGAAATTTGGTGGTTTTCTTGAAATGGGCCAATCAATACTCAATAATAGAACAGAATAAAGCCGGAACTTTATAATCTAATAGTTTTTAAGGGGGTGTCTTAAAATTGACCGTTTTTTTTAATACAAATATTTTTATTATACTATTTGTTTTTATATACCAATTTTTTATTGTTGTGAAAACCTGTTTTTAAATAAAATTACATAACTCTAAAATTACAGCGACGCCCCCTTTTTTCTTAAATTGCTTCCTTACATTACCCAAATATTTAGAACTCTTTAAATAGTACGATTTTCTCCTAAATGTTCAAACATTTGAAATTATTGGTTAAACTCTTTAAAATTGAGTTTTAAGGTATTTTTCGCACTTATTGACGAAAATAATGTGTTTCCATTTGCAATGCAATTTCAAAAAACAGAAAAGAGAATTTATTTTTGTTTTTACATTTCTCTGGGTGTCTTAAATTCTTATTTGTACGGTGTTTTGTAAAAAAGATCATCATATTTGTTTTTCCTATTGAGCTCCACAACTACTAACAACTATGAATTTTACTATTTAGTTTGTGGAAAAGCTACCTGTTTAATAAAAAAGATTTAACTCTAAAAAATAAGGGATCAGTGTTTTGTCTTAAAATCCTAAATCTAAAACGCACCATAATTAGACTTCCATTTAAAAGTACGGTATTTTTTTCCTATATAAATCAATACATTTGAAATATTATGGTAAATTCTTAATAATCTAGGAATGTATTATAATAAAACACAGGCCGCGTAGAAATATTTTCAGGGTAAACTTTGAATATTACAAATATGATTGCGTGTTTCATCTAAAATAAATGCAATCTATGATAAAAATATAAAAGTCTTTAAAAAGTTGAATTTATTAATAGTTTTACAATGTTCTTAAAAGTTCATTTCACGTTTTTTCTACAGTGAATTTTCCATTATTTTGTTATAGATACACTAGCACATATTATTTCCATTTTTTTAAGTTGTTGAAAACCTGTTTAATTAAAAAATTTAACTTCTAATGTACTCTTTTTCTTAAAAATTTTCACAATTTACAAATTTTAGGAGATAACCTCTTAAAAGTAACGATTTTTCTCCTAATTTCAGGTCATTTGAAGATGGTATGCTTAAAATTGTAGTTTTTAACAACGGGTATTTTCGCAGCATTTGAAAAAAATAATGTTAAATTACATAATACAGTTACATTGAAATGAAATTTCAAAAAAGCAGAAAAGAGAATTTATTAATTGTTTAGGTGTCTTAAATGGACGTTTTTAATGAAATTTCATTAATTTGTTTTTATATACAAATATTTCTATTAGTTGTGAAAACCTTTTAGTAAAATTTTACCTAAAATTCGCTTTTTTCTTAAATTTCACCTTACACATATTCAGAGTGCTTATAAGCAGGGATATACAGTCGGATTTTCCTAATTTCAAACATAATTGCGACAATAGTCAATGAGAGCGCTTTCGAGAATCTAGTGAGGTAACGGTATTTCAGCATTGAAAAAATAATGTGTTTCATTGCAATCAATTTCAAAAAGCAGAAAAGCGAATTTATTAATAGTTTTAGGTGTCTTAAATTGACGTTTTTTTAATGAAAATTTTCATATTGTTTTTATATACGAAAGATATTTCAATTAGTTGGTGAAAACTCTGTTTTATTAAAAAATTTTACTTTCTTAAATTACGCTTTTTTTTTAAATTTTCACATTAAAATTAGAATCGTAATAAGTATGTTTGATTGAAAGTTGAATAGAGCATGATAAAAGAGTAAAATTGAGTTTTTAACGTATTTTCAGCATTTTGAAATAAAATGGTGTTTTAGCATGAATTGCAATTTCAAAAAGCAATAAAAGAGAATTTATTATTGTTAGGTGTCTTAAATTGACTTTTTTATGAATTTCAATATTTGTTTTTATATACCAAATCTTTCATTAGTTGTGAAAACCTCTTCTTCATGAGGTTTTATTGATAAAAAAATTTTAACTTCTTAAATAACGCTTTTTCTTAAATTTTCCACAATTTCAAATTTAGAACCTCTTAAAAGTACGATTTTCTAATTTCAACATTGAAATTATTTGGTAATTCTTAAAATTAGTTTTTAACGGTTTTCAGAATTTGAAAAAATTATGTGTTTTTAATTGCTCAGATTCTTCAGAGAGAACTGAGAATAAGAGGTGAGAGTAATTAGTAATTAGTTTTTAGGTGATTCAGAGAGTACTGACGTTAATAGTGCACAGTATTATCAATCGCACCAAGACAGATAGCAGATATGATTCTAGTTGAAAAACACCTTTTTTAATAAAAAATTTAACACTACTAAATTGACACGTGCTTTTTATTATACACACGCGCACATTACATTTTAAGACTTTTAAGAGGTACGATTTTTTTCCGTAATTTCTACATTTAAAATGGTATCTCGGCTCAATTCTTTGAGAAGAAATTGAGCGTTGTGAGGGATTAACAGGAGGATCTAATGAGAGAAACCATAATGTGTTTTCATTGAAATGCAATTCAAAAAGCAGAAAAGTGAATTTATTATTAGTTTAGGTGTCTTAAATTGACGTTTTTTAATGAAATTTTTCACAATATTTTGTTTTTATATACCAAAATATTTGTATTAGTTTTGTGAGACGTGTTTTAAATAAAAAACTTATAACTTCTAGAATTATCGCAGTTTTTTCTTAAATTTTCACATTACCAAATTGTAGAATCTAAGTAGATTTTTCCTAGGATTTCAGACATTTGGAAATATGTTGGTAAATCTTAAAATTGAGTTTTTTAATGGTATTTTCAGCATTTGAAAACATATGTGTTTTCATTGCAATGCCAATTTCAAAAAGCCAGAAAGAGAGAATTTATTTAAATTGTTTTAGGTGTCTAAATTGACGTTTTTTTGAAGGAAATTTCATCAATATATTGTTTTTATGATACCAGATATTTCATTAGTTGTGAAACCTGTATTTAATAAAAAAATTTAACTTCTAAAATTACGCTTTTTTCTTAAATTTCACATTACGAATTTAGAACTCTTAAAAGTAACGATTTTTCCTAAATTTCCACATTTGAAAATTTTTGGGTAAATCTTAAAATTGATTTTAAACGGTATTTTCAATTTGAAAAAAACATGTGTTTCATTGAAATGCATTCTCAAAAAGCTGAAAAGAGAATTTATAATACGTTTTTGATGTCTTAAATGAACGTTTTTTTTATGAAATTTCATATTTGTTTTTAATAAACCAAATATTTTAGTTTTTGAAAACCTGTTTAATAAAAAAATTTAACTTCTAATATTACTCTTTTTCTTAAAATTTCACATACAAATTTAGAACTCTTAAAAGTCTGATTTTTCCTAAATTCACATTTGAAATTATTTGGTTTAATCTTAAAGCATTGAGTTTTATAGCGACAGTATTCTGAAGATTCCTATGAGGATAGCAGTGCGAGTCATCTTTGAATATGCATATTTCAAAGCAGAAAAAGAGGACACTTTATTAATTGTTTTTAGGTGGTAAGGGACAGACTGTGTTAATGATTTTCAATATTTTGTTTTTGTATACCAAATTAATTTTTCATCTAGTGTGAAAAACCTGTTTTTAGTTAAATACATTTTAACTTCTATAGAAGAATGTGAGAGGAGACTTCTATCTTATTTCATATAACTAGAATTTAGAGACCTTTATAAGTACGGATTTTAGTACTCGCAAGATTTCATGCATACTATTAGAAATATTTGAGTAATCTTAAAAATTGAGTTTTTGACGGTATTTATTCAGCCAGAGGAGCAAAGACTAAATATATCATTTGTTAGAGACACTACAAAAACAGAAAAGAGAATTTTCATGTCTCATTTTCACTGCAAAGATCAGTGGTTTATTAATGAAATTTCAAAATTTGTTTTTATATACCAAATATTTCATTAGTTGTGAAAACCTGTTTTAATAAAAAATATTTAACTTCTAAAATTACGCTTTTTTTCTTAAATTTTCACATTACAAATTTAGAACTCTTAAAAGTACGATTTTTCCTAAATTTCAACATTTGAAATTATTTGGTAAATATTAATTGAGTTTAACGTATTTTCAGCATTTGAAAAAATAATGTGTTTCATTGAAATGCAATTTCAAAAAGCAGAAAAGAGAATTTATTATTTGTTTTAGGTGTCTTAAATTGACGTTTTTTAATGAAATTTCAATATTTGTTTTTATATACCAAATATTTCATTAGTTGTGAAAACCTGTTTTAATAAAAAAAATTTTAACTTCTAAAATTACGCTTTTTCTTAAATTTTCACATTACAAATTTAGAACTCTTAAGTACGATTTTTCCTAAGTTTCAACATTTGAAATAAACATTTGGTAACATCATTAAAAATTGAAGTTTTTTAAAGGTAATTTCAGAGTCTCTATGATCATGCGAGGGACTAAAATATAATGTTGTTTTCATTGCAATGCAATTTTCAAAAAGCAGAAAGAGAATTTATTTATTGTTTAGGTGTCTTAAATTGACGTGTTTTTAGAGAATTTCAATATTTTTTTATTTTTAAATATTTCAGTAATTTGTGAAAATCTGTTTTAATAAAATAACTTCTAAATTACGTTTTTTCTTAAATTTTCAACCATTACGAATTTAGAAATCTTAAAAGTACGTATTTTTCCAGAAATTTTCATACAATTTGAAATTATTTGGGTAAATCTTTAAATGATTCTTAACGGTATTTTCCAAGCATTTGAAAAAAAATAATGTGTTTCATTGAAATGCAATTTCAAAAAGCTTAAAAGTGAATTTATTAATAGTTTTAGGTGTCTTAAATTGACGTTCTTTAATGAATTTCAAATTTTTTTTTATATACCAATATTTCATTAGTTTTGAAAAACCTGTTTATAAAAAAATTTAACTTCTAAAATTACATCTTTTTTCTTAATTTTTCACATTACACAATTTATGAACCTCTTAAAAAGTACGATTTTTCCTAAATTTCAACATTTAAAATTATTTGGTAAATCTTAAAATTGAGTTTTCTAACGGTATTTTCAGCATTTGAAAAAATAGATGTGTTCATTGAAATGCAAATTTCCAAAAGCAGAAAAGAGAAATTATTAATAGTGTTTTAGGTGTCTTAAATTGACGTTTTTTAATGAAATTTCAATATTTGTTTTTATATACCAAATATTTCATTAGTTGTGAAAACCTGTTTTAATAAAAAAATTTAACTTCTAAAATTACGCTTTTTCTTAAATTTTCACATTACAAATTTAGAACTCTTAAAAGTACGATTTTTCCTTTCAAACGAGAGTATGAAGACGAAGGTAACTAGTGCGGAGTGAAATGTTAATAGATTCACCATTTTTTGAGAGCTGTGGTTATATTCACACACATCCTGGTGAAAAAATAATGTGTTTCATTGCAATGCATTCAAAAAGCAGAAAAGAAATTTATTTAATTGTTTTTAGGTGTCTTAAATTGGTGTTTTTTTAAATGAAATTTCAGGATATTTGTTTTTTTATATACCAAATATTTCATTAGTTGTGAAAACCTGTTTTAATAAAAAATTTTAACTTCTAAAATTACGCTTTTTTTTAATTTTCACATTACAAATTTAGAACTCTTAAAAGTACGATTTTTCCTAAATTTCAACATTTGAAATTATTTGGTAATTCTTAAAATTGAGTTTTTAAAGGAATTTCAAGCATTTGAAAAATAATGTGAGTGGGGATCTCGATCGTGTAAGTAGACAATTTCAAAAAGCAATAAAAGGATTATTAAATTGGTTTACGGTGCTAAACCAGAACTTTTGCTTCCGTTGAATCATGTAATGTTTCAATCATTTGTTTTGCTAACTCATCTACAGAACCAGGTTGATGCAACCAACCCGTTTGGCTATGAAACCGTTTCACCCCTAAAATTACGCTTTTGCTTAAATTGCTTCTAACTCATTAACCAATTTAGAAACTTCTTAACAAGTACGGAGGAGAGAGATTTTCCACATCGTTGAAATTATTTGGCCAATATCTTAAATTGATAAGTTTTTTAACAGTTTTTTTCCAGCATGTAAAAATTATCCGTATTTAATTGAATTGCAATAGAAAACAACCAGTAAACTACTTTAAAGGCAAGGTCTATAGTAAATTGAATGTGTCTAATCAAATTTCAATATTTGCTATTTATATACCAAATATTTCTATTAGTTGTGAAAACCTGTTTTAATAAAAAATTTAACTCTAAAATTACGCTTTTTCTTGAATACTCGCATCACAAACTTTAGAACTCTTTAAAAGTACAATTTTTCTTAAATTTCAACATTTAATGAATTATTCGGTAATTTCTTTAAAATTGAGTTTTTAACGGGATTTTTCGGAATTTGAAAAATAATGTGTTTCATTGAATGCAATTTCAAAAAGAGAAAAGCGAGATTATTAATAGTTTTTAGGTTCTTAATTGAACGTTTTTTTAATGAAGATTTCATATTGTTTTTCATATACCAAATATTTTATTAGTTGTGAAGACCGTGTTTATAATAAAAAATTATTAAACTTCTAATATTACGCTTTTTCTTAAATTTCACTTACAAATTTAGACTCTTAAAAGTAACGATTTTTCCTTAATTTTAATCATTTGAAATTATTTGGTTAATCTTAAAATTGGAGTTTTTTTAAAGGTATTTCAGCATTTGAAAATAAATGTGTTTTCATTGACATGCAATTTCAAAAAGCAACGAAAAAGAGTCATGCAGAGTCTTCATGATTAATTGTTTTGGCTGTCTTAAATTGACTGTTTTTTAATGAAATTTCCAATATTTGTTTTTATATACCAAATATTTCAATTTTATATTTGTGAAACCTGTTTTAATAAAAATTTTAACTTCTAAAATTAGCTTTTTCTTAAATTCACATAACGAATTTAGAACTCTTAACAGTACGATTTTTCCTAAAATCAACATTTGAAATTATTTGGTAATCTTAAAATTGAGTTTTTAAGGTATTCTTCAGCATCTTGAAAAAAAAATAATTAGCCTTTAATTGACCATTACTTTTCCAAAAAAAGCAAAAGAAATTGCCATCTTTAGTTTTAGGTGTCTTAAATTGACGTTTTTTAATGAAATTTCAATATTTGTTTTTATATACCAAATATTTTATTAGTTGTGAAAACCTGTTTTAATAAAAAAAATTTAACTTCTAAAATTACGCTTTTTCTTAAATTTTCACATTACAAATTTAGAACTCTTAAAAGTACGATTTTTCCTAAATGTCAACATTTGAAATTATTTGATAAATCTTAAAATTGAGTTTTTAACGGTATTTTCAGCATTTGAAAAAATAATGTGTTTCATTGCAATGCAATTTCAAAAAGCAGAAAAGAGAATTTATTAATTGTTTTAGGTGTCTTAAATTGACGTTTTTTAATGAAATTTCAATATTTGTTTTTATATACCAAATATTTCATTAGTTGTGAAAACCTGTTTTAATAAAAAATTTTAACTTCTAAAATTACGCTTTTTTTAAATTTTCACATTACAAATTTAGAACTCTTAAAAGTACGATTTTTCCTAAATTTCAACATTTGAAATTATTTGGTTAAATCTTAAAATTGAGTTTTTAACGGTATTTTCAGCATTTGAAAAAATAATGTGTTTCATTGAAATGCAATTCTCAAAACGCCGAAAACTGATTTATTAATAGTTTTTATAAAGCCTTAAATGACGTTTTTTAATGAAATTTTCAATATTTTGTTTTTATATCCAAATATTTCATTAGTTTTGAAAACCGTTTTATTAAAAAAAACACACCAATTTAACTTCAAAAATTGACGTTTGTTCTTAATTTTCACATTCAATTTCAGAACTCTTAAAAGTCACGATTTGTCCTAAAGTCTTTCAACATTTGAAATATTATTGGTTTAATTCTTGAAATTGAGTTTTTAACGGTAATTTCAGGCATTTGAAAAGAATAATGTGTTTCAGTTGAAATGCATTTCAAGAAAGCAAATAAAGAAGAATTTTATTAATTTGTTTTAGGTGGTCTAAATTGACTTTTTTTTATTGAATAATTTTAATATTTGTTTTTATATAGCAAAAATATTTCATTAGTTTGTGAAAACCTAGTTTAATAAAAAATTTTAACTCCAAATTCGCTTTCTTCTTAAATTTTCCCACGAATTTAGAAACTATTAAAGTAAGATTTTTCCCTAAATTTCAAAGCATTTTGAATTTTGGTTTAATCTAAAATTGAGTTTTTAACGGTATTTCAGCATTTGAAAAAAATAAAGTGTTTCTGTTGCATTGTAATGCTATTTCAAAAAGCAGAAAAGAGGATTTATTTATTGTTTTAGGGTGTCTTAAATTGACGTTTTTTAAATGAATATTCAATATTTGTTTTTATATACCAAATATTTCATTAGTTGTGAAAACCTGTTTTTGAATAAAAAAATTTAACTTCTAAAATTACGCTTTTTCTTAAATTTTTCTACATTACAAATTTAGAATCTTGAAAAGTACGATTTTTGCCTTAAATTTCAACATTTCTTGAAAATATTTGGTAATCTAAAATTTGAGTTTTTTTTACGGTATTTCCAGCATTTGAAAAAAATAATGTTTTTCATTGAAATGCATTTCAAAAGAAAAGTGATTATTAATAGTTTTAAGGTGTCTTTAATGACGTTTTTTAATGAAATTTTAATATCTGTTTTATATACCAAATATTTCATTCGTTTTGAAAAATACCTGTTTTTAAACATTTTTTAACTTCTAGAATACCGCTTTTTTTTAAATTTTCACATTACAAATTTAGAACTCTTAAAAGTACGATTTTTCCTAAATTTCAACATTTGAAATTATTTGGTAAATCTTAAAATTGAGTTTTTAACGGTATTTTCAGCATTTGAAAAAATAATGTGTTTCATTGAAATGCAATTTCAAAAAGCAGAAAAGTGAATTTATTAATAGTTTTAAAAGCCTTAAATTGACGTTTTTTAATGAAATTTCAATATTTGTTTTTATATACCAAATATTTCATTAGTTGTGAAAACCTGTTTTAATAAAAAATTTTAACTTCTAAAATTACGCTTTTTTTCTTAAATTTTCACATTACAAATTTAGAACTCTTAAAAGTACGATTTTTCCTAAGTTTCAACATTTGAAATTATTTGGTAAATCTTAAAATTGAGTTTTTAACGGTATTTTCAGCATTTGAAAAAATAATGTGTTTCATTGAAATGCAATTTCAAAAAGCAAAAAAGAGAATTTTTTAGTTTTTGGTGTGCTAAAATTGTGTTTTTTAATGAAATTTTAATTTTTTTTTTATTTATCAAAAAATTTATTAGTATTTAAAAACTGTTTTAATAAAAATTTAACTTCTAAATTTACGGTTTTTGTTTTCTTAAATTTTCACATTCAAATTTAGAACTCTTAAAGTACGATTTAACATTTGAAATTATTTGGTAAATCTTAAAATTGAGTTTTTAACGGTATTTTCAGCATTTGAAAAAATAATGTGTTTCATTGAAATGCAATTTCAAAAAGCAGAAAAGCGAATTTATTAATTGTTTTAGGTGTCTTAAATTGACGTTTTTTAATGAAATTTCAATATTTGTTTTTATATACCAAATATTTCATTAGTTTCGAAAACCTGTTTTAATAAAAAAATTTAACTTCTAAAATTACGCTTTTTCTTAAATTTTCACATTACAAATTTAGAACTCTTAAAAGTACGATTTTTCCTAAATTTCAACATTTGAAATAAATTATTTGGTAATTTTTTAAAATTAGGTTTTTACGGGATTTTTTGCATTTTAAAAAAAAAATGTGTTTTTTTTAAAATGCAATTACAAATGCAGAAAAGAGAATTTATTAATAGTTTTAGGTGTCTTAAATTGACGTTTTTTAACGAAATTTCAATATTTGTTTTTATATACCAAATATTTCATTAGTTGTGAAAACCTGTTTTAATAAAAAATTTTAACTTCTAAAATTACGCTTTTTCTTAAATTTTCACATTACAAATTTAGAACTCTTAAGAGTACGATTTTTCCTAAATTTCAACATTTGAAATTATTTGGTAAATCTTAAAATTGAGTTTTTAACGGTATTTTCAGCATTTGAAAAAATAATGTGTTTCATTGAAATGCAATTTCAAAAAGCTGAAAAGTGAATTTATTAATTGTTTTAGATGTCTTAAACTTAAATTGACGTTTTTTAATGAAATTTCAATATTTGTTTTTATATACCAAATATTTCATTAGTGGTGAAAAGCTGTTTTAATAAAAAAATTTAACTTCTAAAATTACGCTTTTTTGTCTTAAAATTTTCACCATTACAGAATTAGAACTCTAAAAAAGTACGATTTTTCCAAAACAGTAACATTGGAATTTATTTGGTTAGTTTAAAATTGTGTCTTTACGGTTTTCAGCATTTGAAAAAATAATGTGTTTCATTGAAATGCAATTTCAAAAAGCAGAAAAGAGAATTTATTAATTGTTTTAGGTGTCTTAAATTGACGTTTTTTAATGAAATTTCAATATTTGTTTTTATATACCAAATATTTCATTAGTTGTGAAAACCTGTTTTAATAAAAAAATTTAACTTCTAAAATTACGCTTTTTCTTAAATTTTCACATTACAAATTTAGAACTCTTATAAGTACGATTTTTCCTTAATTTCAACATTTGAAATTATTTGATAAATCTTAAAATTGAGTTTTTAACGGTATTTTCAGCATTTGAAAAACACATAAATGTGTTTCGATTGCAATGCAATTTCAAAAAGAAAAAGCGAATTTATTAATAGTTTTAGGTGTCTTAAATTGACGTTTTTTAATGAAATTTCAATATTTGTTTTTATATACCAAATATTTCTTAGTTGTGAAAACCTGTTTTAATAAAAAATTTTAACTTCTAAAATTACGCTTTTTCTTAAATTTTCACATTACAAATTTAGAACTCTTAAAAGTACGATTTTTCCTAAATTTCAACATTTGAAATTATTTGGTAATTCTTAAAATTGAGTTTTTAACGGTATTTTCAGCATTTGAAAAAATAATGTGTTTCATTGAAATGCAATTTCAAAAAGCAGAAAAGAGAATTTATTAATTGTTTTAGGTGTCTTAAATTGACGTTTTTTAATGAAATTTCAATATTTGTTTTATAAATACCAAATATTTTCATTAGTTTGTGAAAACCTGTTTTTAATAAAAAATTTTACTTCTAAAATTACGCTTTTGCTTAAATTTTCACATTACAAATTTAGAACTCTTAAAAGTAATTTTTTCCTTAAATTTTAAATATTTGAAATTATTTGGTTATTTTTTAAATTTGATTTTTTAAAGGCTATTTTCAGCATTTGAAAAATTAAAGTGTGTTTCATTGAAATGCAATTCTCAAAAAGCAGAAAAGTGATTTTAATAATTTACTTCGGATACTGTTTAATGAACTAGATAATGTTTCAAATATTTGTTTTTATATACCAAATATTTCAGAAGTTGTGAAAACCTGTTTTAATAAAAAAATTTAACTTCTAAAATTACGCTTTTTCTTAAATTTCACATTAATTTCAGACACTCTTAATTAGTATCGATTTTTCCTATTTCAACATTTTAAAATTATTCGGTATTCCTAAAATTGAGTTTTAAACGGGATTTTCAGCATTTGAGAAAAATAATGTGTGTGTTTCATTTGAAATGCAATTTCAAAAAGCAGAAAAGAGAATTTATTAATTGTTTTAGGTGTCTTAGATTGACGTTTTTTAATGAAATTTCAATATTTGTTTTTATATACCAAATATTTCATTAGTTGTGAAAACCTGTTTTAATAAAAATTATAATTCTAAATTAGCTTTTTTTCTTAAATTTTCACGATTAACATAATTTAGAACTCTTAAAAGTAGATTTTTCCTAAATTTCAACTTTGAAATTATTTGGTAAATATTATAAAATTTAGTTTTTAAAGGTGTGTGAAGCATTTGGAGTAAACTTTGTGGACTTCCATTGTAGCGCAATTTCTAAAAGCAGAAAAGAGAATA
>JABUQX010033416.1:0-40279 GCA_015478945.1 Trachelipus rathkii
CTTCTACGTCGGGTTGTAAACTTTTATCGTAATAGGAATTTAAAAGTCCACAATGTTCATTCATCTTTGTAGTATTTTTAGCTTCGTTCTGAGTGGCTGGTTCACTTGTGGCTGAGCCACTCACAGCGCAGCTTTTGACAGGTCTAGCCGTAAGCTCCGCCCCTTCTTCATTGTTCGTCATTATTTCTTCGTTTTCATCATAATTTTCATTATCATTAATAATTTTATTGTTTATGAGGTATTCCGATAAAGGATTGGTCTTTTTATTAAGTAATTCCCAGGTTACTTTATATGCACTCAATAAGTTGAGACTTCTTACCTCACGGATGTTATAATTCTTATGATCATTAACACGTTTTGACTTTTGAATTAGATCGCGGGAGGTTGTTTGTATTATTAGGTCTCTCCCTGCAAGTAAATAGCCATATTTCGTGAATATTTTAGTTGAACAGACAAGTAGTCGGTTAGCTGGATCATATTTTCTTTCCACTGGTGCCAATATTGTGCTATAAAAAGAGATTGGGCGATCTTCGTCAGCAGTCAGAATCACGTCTCCTGAAGCTACATCAGTTGAATGTATGATGATTTTAAAAGGGCTTGAAGCGCTGGGATAAGCAAGCATGGTTGTATTTTCAATTGCCTTTTTAGCATCTTCAAAAGCTTTATCTGCAGTTGGGTTCCAGTTGACCCGACGATTTGCGTATGGTTTACCCTTCAGGAAGAGGTTTAGGGGGGCGATGACATCTGAAAAGCAAACTATTGATGAGCGGTAAAAGCCTATCTTTCCCAGATAACTTCTTAATTCTCTGACAGTTTTAGGCTTCGGAGTATCTATTATCTCACTGATCTTCTCATAATTTGGTCTGATGCCGTTTTCATCGATTGTATATTCCAAATAGTTTGATTTCTTTGGCGCCGATCTGGCATTTGGCGGGATTGATGCTTACATTTAAATATTGTAGGCGCTTTAGTACCTGTTCTAGGATGATCTTGTGTTCCTCTTCAGTTTGTGTATGAATTAAGATGTCATCCATGTACACGCAGGTGTTTTTAATGTCCTGCAGGAGAATATCGACAAATGCCTGGAAAATAAACGGTGATGAGACGAAGCCCATGGGGAGACATCTGTAACTATAATTTCCCAAGTTGGATGTTATCGTAAAGTATTTTTCGCTGTCAGGAGATAATGGCACCGTGTAGTAGGCTTGCGTCAAGTCGACACGGCTGAACAGTTTACTTCCTTTTAAGGAGAACATGGCGTCTTGAAGGAGGGGCAAGCCATAGGTCTCGATCTCTGCTCTTTTGTTCAACTCTCTAAAATCGGAAATAATCCTCACTCTGTTTTGACGCTTCTCTAACACGCTCATTGGGAAGGCCCAAGGTGAATTGGTTCTTCATAAGACACCTGTAGCTAATAGATTGTTAAATTTCTGCTCCGAGTTGAGCATATATAGTTTTATGAGGATATTGACGTGGCTTTAGAGGCGAATTGCTTAGGTCCATTTGATAGTCACATGATTAAGGATAGCTGTGTAGTTAGTTCGATTAACAAACTTTTTCAGGTGTGAAAGCGGGTTTTCTTCGTCAGTAGTTTACATGACCGGCCCTTACCTGATTAATGCTGTGCCATTCTATTATTTTTATTTTTATACTTTCAAAAAAATTTATCCATGTTTCTTTTGTTTCAATTTAATATTGTGATTTCTGGGGCAAATATTTGGATTCAAAATAACCTTTATATTTACATAATACTCATTAAGGTTAGAGGACTAGGAGGAACGTGTGCACAAGAGGATGGTAGAGGAAGGTGAGAATAGAGATTTAGGAGAGATAGTGATTCAATGCACATTAATTAGATATTAAAATTTTTGCCATTCAGATCAATTTTATCATTTTATTTGTAATAGGATCTATCAATAAATCACGCTTGAATCTATGCCCATTTCAAAAATTCTTTAAAAAAATAGATAAAACCTAAGTAATTTGTATCAAACAGTCTTAAAAGGAGTATCAAAATATTCCTGCCAAATTAAGATCAAAATTCAATAGTTTTTTAATATCATATATATGCATGTTTTGAATTAGTTGGCTGGCTAACATATTAGAGCCATTGAGGGGGCTTGATTCGCAAGAGCCACTCCCAACCAATATATTTGTTACCAATCCGCAGTCACAAGGTAATTTACCCTTATTTATTATTGTTCATGTACGTATACAAGAGTTAAGTCGTCATTTACCATCCTTTTCCTGTCTACCTCACATCGCTGTAACAGTTCTTCACTTGCTTTAAAAAAAGCGGTCGTTAACAGCGCTAACACAGTTGGGGCTAAAACAACGCATTATTTGTTTTAATTGCATCTCACTTTCCCTTATTGGGTTCATAACACCTACATCATCTGATAAATTTTGATTTAAAAAATACATAGCCTGCATGCAAAGGTCTTTAGTAGTAATAAAATTTTTACTTGTAAATTATTAAACATTTGAAACATCCATTTCAAAACTTTTGTTGACACAGTATTAGTTAATATAACATTGTCTTTAATGGATATTTTTTAATCCACCTGACTACTACTATTTTTCAGTGTTTTAAAATTTTCATTTTCGTTTTGAGGAGGTACATGCGAACCCTTTACAATTTAATTATTTAATAACATAGGTACTTTTACGAATTTTAATTTTATCTTTATCATTATTTTCAAGTCCATTTTTGTTAATTGCTAAAAGTATTTATATATTTTCAATATTATAAAATATTGAAGAATATACAATCATTTTTATCTGAATTATTTTTATTATTTTATTATTACTTATTATTATCTATTATGTATTATTATTTATTATATTATATTATTTATTATTATTATTTTATTATTATATTTATTATTATTATTTATTATTATTTATTATTATTATTATTATTATTTATTATTATTATTATTTTTTAATTATTAATTCTATTATATTGATATATTTATTATTATTATTATTCATTATTATTATTATTATTATTATTATATTATTATATTATTATTATTATTTATTATTATATTATTAGTAGTAGTGACTACATTCAGTATAGTAGTAGTGAGTAGTAGTAGTAGTAGTAGTAGTAGTGATGGGCCAGTTTGAAGAAATCGATTTATATTTTTTTTTATATTGATAAATTGTATTTCCAGTACTCGAATGTTCTAAGTTTATATTAACACGATTTTTTTCACCATTAATAAGAGTATCGTTGATCACTTGCACATTAGGATGAAAAGTCACTTTTCTATTTTGACCTAGATTTTCATGGCTGCCGCAAGATGGTGAGACAGACAGCCAATCTATTAGTTTCCCGACGCTTGCGAGACATTGCGTGTGACGTTCATTTCGCCACTAGCATGTAGTAGTGGATATAAAGGACATTCATTACTTTCACAACGGTACGCTTGGTGGAGGAAGCGTGAGTGGTAATAACAGAGATTCTGGGCAGCATTATTAAAAGTATTAGTGAATCCATTATCATCCGACCTTGAATTCCTATGTTGACTTCTGCCCCGTCTCATATTTCTATCCTCAGCTGAGTGGCGTTGACCTTGAAGAAGCAGCTGTATCGAGCCTGCCATTTCCGTCACTGCTTTTGTAAGCTCGGCCATCTGGCGCGAAAGCTGGTTGTCGTCGTTACGAGCAGTGTCAGGTTTGCGCTCTTGGTTGTGCGCGGGATTTGGTCGGTAGGCGGAGTCTGTTTCACGCTGGTCTGTGCTGACTCCCACAGCATTAACAGAGCTCCAAGTCTGTTCGTAGTTTGGCTGTTGGTATTTTCGATCTTTTTGGATGAAGTTTTTACAAAGGTCATCTGCCACTTTGACCATACGATGTAAGTTATTTTATTCAGCCAGTGTGTAGACGCTCATCTGAACGTTACTTGGAAGTTGTTCGAGAAACAAATCGATGTCAAATTTAGGGTTATGTTCCACCAACACATCGAAGCTTTTGTGACCGAGCACTCCCTTTACACGATTGAGATATTCACTTGGGAGCTCGTCCGGTCGAATTCCTTGTTTGAATACGTCACGAATTCTGTTTCGCAAGGCGGGAAGATAGGTTTGTTCTATATATTCCAATAGCATTCTATAAGCATTGTCTTGCAATGGAAATTTGATCTTCGACACCAAAGTAGTTGGCAAAATTGGTGCTAATAAACGAACACGTTCATGAGCATCGTCGATGTGATTTAGTTTGAAGATTGCCGTCGTAGCACTGAGCCAATTAATCACATCATAAGCATCAAAGACTGGTAGTTGATTTGAAGTTAGATGACCATAAGTCTTTAATGGTGACTTATATTCAGGACGCCTTGGTCTTGCTTCTTGGCGGGAGTTTCGTGGAGTCGTTTCAAACTCACTTTCAGATGAAGAAGCAGATGGCCCTTCTCCATCCTTTGGGGGCAGAGTTTGTTGAGGAGAGGGCGTCTTGGCCTTCCCCCTCTTTCCTTCGAGGATTTTTAGCTTGACATTTCTGAGTCAATCTTTTTGTTGAGACCATTTTTACAGGCTAAAATCACTGACTATTTTGTGGAGTCAAACGAGTCAAGCCCAGAGGCCGAAATATTAAGCCTAAAATGGGAACTACGTTTGAAAATTTTAAATATTCGAAGCGGCAACGGATTTTCTGTTGCTACCCGATTTTGTAACAGCGACTTACTTCTTATTATTTATAAGATTATATATTGTTTATTTATTTATTTTCTAATCAGTTGATTTTCAGTTTTATTTTTATAGTCAAAGAGAAAAACTCAATTTGCATATTTTCTAGTTTACCTAACGCGTGGCGGTTTATATTCCTAATATGAGCTCTATTTTACTCTTAACCATACGTTTGGTCTAAGATTAACTTAGCAATTTAATGATTAATGAGATGCGATTAATGTAATCAGTGGTTTGAATAAGATAATCAAAGGTATGATATTGACATTTAACACTTTCAATTTGATAAATGAATAGGATGGTAAATTGCACAATAAATCAGCTATAAGATTGCTTTAAATACTTGTAATTATAGCTATAATAATATTGAGCACAGACCTATTCTAAGCTGACCTCTCCTTCCGAGGACCTAACAATAACTGCCCGATCAGCTCTGGCTTTGGGCCCTCGTTGGAGTCCTCTACCAATTTCAGATCAAAATACTTGGGCACAGTTTCTCCCTGAAAGGGGGGAAAGTGTTAAGTATTTCTTTCTACGCATGTTACAGGTTTTTTCATATTTTAAGTCAGGCTTCACAAACGGATTCTTATTTGTGCTATACATGAGGTTGCAAGGTGGCCTCGTACATTAGCCCTGTGATTACACACTTATTGACAAACTTTATTCTTAATTTGTTTCATATATTATATATATTAATATATTATATATATAATAATTATTATTATATATAATACTATATATTATATTTAGTATTATATATATTATATTATATAGAGAGAGAGATGAGAGAGAGAGAGAGAGCTTCCTAGCTCTAGTTGGTAGAGCACCTCGCTTTGGTCTCTAAGCCAGGGGCCCAGGTTCGAGACTGGTTGGAGCTGAGGGAGAATGTGAGCTATTCTCTATTAACCCTAGCTTCGTCCCACTCAGACGTTAATGAGTACATTGTTAGTGTGCTTTGCTACAAATGAGAATTAATCGCGGCGTCCGCGATAGGCCGCTTGGCCAGCCAGCAGATTTAGCCGTTAGGCCCTTGTTTCCCAAGGTACCGTTTCTCGAAATAGCAGCGTGTAGTTTGATTGTCCTTAACTGGATGTTGATTTGATGATCCTTTTCCGATTTGAAATAACCACCAAGATATATATAATATATCTATATTATAATTATATTTATACCTTATATATATATATATATATATATAGTTATACCTCAATGTATATATATCTATATATGTTATATATATATATACCTAAATATATATTCTAACTATTAGTCATAATATATAACTTACTTATGAAGCTGTTTATTTGCAATGGTAATAAGATGTAATTTACCTAAAGAAAGAACAATTAATGGGAAAGGTAAGAATTTACTGCCTTCTCGGATTGAACCACCGCCATGTTTCGAATGAGGACATATATACCCGATTCTTTACCACTGGACCATCCCCAACCAGAAAAACTTGGATTCCAGAAACAGTTAATAAAGCAACCGAGCATCCCTTCAAGGGCGAAATATCACCAGGGTGTCCAGCCTGTCCTATCCCTCGTTTTTTATATTGTAGATGTTAAAATATTGCATATTAATCGCAATTATATAAGATTAAATAAAGAAAGAACAAGATGGTGACCCTGGTGATGTCGCCTTTGAAGTGAGCTACGGTTGCTTATTAACTGTTCTGACATCCAAACTTTGTTCTGGCGTTAGGGGATGATTCCAGTGGTAAAGCATCTGGGATATATTTCCTCATTCGACAAAACAGGGCGGTGTTCAATTCCCGGAGAAAGGCCAGTAAATTTCTTTACTTCCATTAATTTCTCACGTTTATTTAGCCTCTCTATATAACTTGCGGATAATTAATATGCAATATTATAGACACTCTGCAATATAAAGAACGAGGTAGAATAGGCTGGACACCTGGTGATGTCGACTTGAAGGGGAGCTCGGGTGCTTTATAACTGTTCTTGATATCCAACTTTCTGGGTTGGGGGAATGCGATTCTGGAGGGGTAAAGCAATCGGGTTATATTGCTCCTCATTCGCAACTTTGGCGGTGGTCAATCCGGAGAAGGCCAGTAAATTCTTTACACGTCCTTAATTGTTCTTTCTTATATATATATATATATGATATATATATATATATATATATATATACTATATATATATATATATATATAATTATATATATATATAATATTTATATATTACTTATATTATATATATATAATAGGTATAATATCTACGGACTTCTCACTGTGCGCTTAAATCGGGTTCAAAAATTTCTCTAATTTCATTTACAGATCAGACCTACCTTAATTAATTCCACGAAATGTAAAATGATCCAAAACAAATTTGCTTGCATTTTGTGGTTGAGGTAACGTTTGAAGTCCCCAAATGAGGAATTATTACTCCCTTAATAAAAGCATATAAACTTTATTTTGAAAATTAAAGCTTAGTGGCATTCTCTTTCAAAGGACTTTAACATGTATAGCGTGACGGCAAATTATTTAGTGAAACTCCAAAGAATAAAGAATAAAGAATCAGCAATTCCAATAGTATGGAGGGAACCAAAGGATCACGCAATGGACTGTTATTTTTGCATTACAAAAATTGCTAGATTCGCTATCTTGACCAAGATAAACTCATTTGTTATTCATAATACTCTTATATAGCTAGAGCCTGTTCCTCACAGCGAAGAGCTTCCTATCCCTTCACCACCTGAAAATGTGAATCTCCTGTCAGAAAACTCCGACGAAGAAAATTTAACAATTTACGTTCCCAGAAAATGACGACTTGAAGACCTTGATATGATGAATGTCAACAGAATTCTCATAGAATTACAATCAGCATGAACTCCAATGATCTTAGTTCGCGATCTATCACCCCCCCCCCCCCCCCTCCCCCTTTTGTCAAAGAAAACAGGCAGAACTATTGGTTTCTAGACTAAAGGGGTGGAATCTCCTTGAGAAGGGGAACTACAATTTCCTCTTATCGGCGACGCGAAGAAGAATTCCGACTCTTTTTCTCGGTAACGGTAATTTAGTGCATTGTACTGATTTGATCATTAATGAGAGAATTAGGAGACTGTCATGATCCTAAGGAATGGAGATTGTTTATAGATTCTTCTAAACTCAGTTTAAAAGCCAGGCTTCTTCATAATGGAAATGTGAAACCTTCGTGACTCCTATTACCTATGGAGCCCATATGAAAGAGACCTACGACAATCATAAAAATTCTTGTTAACGAAATACGATACGAACAGCTCTTTGGAATAAATCGGCGATTATAAAGCTTATTATAGCACTTTTTACTCTAGGTCTCCAACAAGGATATACTAAATTTTTTGTTTCCTTATGAGAGTGGAGAATAG
The DNA here is from genome assembly GCA_015478945.1 of Trachelipus rathkii. Lineage (NCBI taxonomy): Eukaryota > Metazoa > Arthropoda > Malacostraca > Isopoda > Trachelipodidae > Trachelipus > Trachelipus rathkii. The sequence goes on from JABUQX010033416.1 coordinate 8,058, forward strand.
CAGGAGATCGCACAAAATTATTTTGTTCAAGACAATTGCCTAAAAGAAATCTAATACCTGAATAAAAATTTGATGTTTTCATCCACCTCTTCCCTTGAACTCATTTATCTTTCCTCTTTGCACATCAAACTCGAGTTAATGAAAAAGTTTGTAAAAGCGGTGGATAAAAGTGGTCCAGGGTTCCTATAAGTAAATAAGAAATTCCCTAGATCATTGAGGCCTTTAAATTAAAAGACGGTAAATTTGTAGGCCCACAAATAAGGGAGCTAATCAAGGACCATCACTTTGATGAAAGCTTGAAAAATATTGAAAAACCTGCATGGAGATCCTTTAAAAAGGTCATTACTGGGTTTTTAGGCAATATAAGGCCGACAACTATGAAGAACTAGTTTTCCGAACTCCTTCGAAATTATAAAGCATGGGGATGTAACATGTCCCTAAAATACATTTTCCTTATTACACACTTGAACTTTTTTTCCTAACTTGCAATTGGCGCTTAAGTGATGAAGCATGGTGAGCGATTCATTCAGATATTTCAACTATCGAAAAAAGTTATCAGGGAAATTGGAATCAAAATATGCTTGCGACTATTGTTGGGGAACTTTAAAAGGCTTGTTTTTCCACTGTACAAGAGTTTCAAATCTTCAAAAACATTTAAATTGCAGATTGCTCCCGTTTAATGTTCGTAAATTAACTAAAGCTTATTCATTTTATAACATATTAAATTTTTTATTTCGTAATCAAAAAAACCCTGCCGTTACAACAAAATGGTATGCAAATCGGAATCAGCGCACAAAACTCATTAAGAAACACCCATTTTTACTTATTTAACAGACAAAAATTCAACTATCGCTAATTGATTATTAACAATATTACCATCAGTACAGGAACCACTATCGACAGTCACACCAAAAGCCGCGGAAGTTGCAACCGGATGTTGCAGAGCAACATTTGGTTTTTGACGCTTGAGGTGTCAAATTATGTGTTTCCAAGGTCGGACAATCCGTTTTCAAGGTTGACTACTCATTTTCGAGGTCGACAAGACCACATCCGAGGGCCATGATGCGCCTGCATGTCCGAGAAGACTACTTTAGAGGTCAACAGAGGGTTTTCGGAGGTTTTGAATGTGAACTCAGAGGCTTGGCATCACAAATGTTCGGTAGATCATTTCTGACGGTTTCATTCGATTCATCAAGATCAGTTACTCCAGATTGGAAATTAAATCATCTTTCTAAGACCTCTGATTGTGAAATAATTGGAAATTTATAAAAATATTTCAACCTCTTCAAACGTAGTATTGAACCCCGGGCATTATGAATGACTCGCCCCAACCTTATAACCGCAATACCAGCGAAAACCTGTAGACTTTTTTATTTTTGGTAAAAGGACTTACGTAGAAATGGCGATAATAATTATATAAATAAATCAAGAATAAATAACTTCATATAATATATATATATATTATAATTATAAATATATTATATATATATATATCTATTATATAATATATATATAATATATATATATACACTCCATATATACTATATATATATATATATCTATATATATAATATAATATATATATAATATTATATATAATATATATATTATATTATATATATATATATTATATATATAAGTATAATATATATATATTATATATATAGATATATATATATATATATATTATATATTATATATATATATATATAATATATATAATATAATATATATAATATATATATATATATATATATATATATATATATATATATATATTATATATATATATTATACTATATACTTATATAGTATTATATATATATATATAGTTATACTATATATATTTATATATGAATCTCAGATAGGGGTACAGATATATCTCGAAAAGTACGGACACTTACAGAGAAAAAAATCAATTAATATTTGAATAACCAGCGTATAAAGCTTATTACAGAATGTAAAAAAAAAAGTAAGTACGACTTACAGAAAAATCAATACATTTATTTGGATCCAGAGTATAAAGCTTATTACTAGAATGTTAAAAAAAAAAAAAAAAAAAAAAAAAAAAAAAAAAAGTACGACACATATCAGAAAAATACAATTACATCGCTGTTCGCCCCTAAAATTTAAATTCAAGGAACAAAATAGTATATCCATTAGGGCTCAAAGCCCTAATATTTTTTTTTACATTCTGGTAGTAAGCTTCCAAAAAGTAATGTGCATTGGTTTTTCTGTAAGTGATATCGTACTTTTTGATATTTTTTTAACATTCTGATAATAATTCTTTATAAAGATTCCAAAATATGTAAATTGTTTTTTTCTGCAAGTTGTCTACTTTTTTCGAGATATTATCTGTGCCCCTTAAATCTGGAGTTTTGGCCAATAATAGTATATATATATAATATATATATATTAATTATATATATATTAATGTATATATATATATAAGCCTATATATATATATAATATATATATATATATCTTATATATATATATATATATATATAATTAGAAACAGTGGGTGTAATTTTGTCGAGAGGATAATGACGCACAGATTCGTCAATCACGGGCTGGATTTATCCCCCTGTTTGACGGTTAATCAGTTTTGGGGATAGATAGACAACGCCTAACAACTAGCTCGACCAATTTTCCAACCCCGGGTAAACCTTTAACAACGTATTTACAACCGGATAATCAGTAATTGGCCCAGGGTAGCGGACAGAGGCCAGTGGTTGCATATACGTACTATATATCATATATATATATATAATTCATTATATTAATATAATATATTAATAATATATATATATTATATATCTATAATATATAATAATATATATTATATATATTATAATTATATAATAATATATAAATCTTGTTATTGGAAGCATATTATATATAACATAATATATAATATATGTATATATATATATATATTATATATATATAATATATATTTATATATATATATATATATATATATATATATATATATATATATATATGCAAAAGTCCAGTTTTTGATCACTTCTGCGAACTCAGTATATGTGAGTCGCCTCGCCTCGCCTCGCCTCGCCTCGCTCAAGGTCGTTCAGGTAAACCTGGAGTATGGGGTGCCTACTAAACTGATAAGAGCTATAAAAAGCACGTATGTAGACAGTTGCTGCAAGGTGAAAACACAGATGGATGATAGTAGCTGGTTTGGAATAACAACAGATGTAAAACAGGGAAGTGTACTTTCCCCAATTTTATTCATAACGTTTATGGACTACTGTGGCAAGGCGGTACAGGAAAGGGTGGGTGGAGAGATCTTTGGATACGCGCATGATATGGCGTTGACCAAGGAGTCAAGGGAGGCTCTGCAGAGGTCTATAGTGGCATGGAACAAGGTGCTATTTGAGAAAGGAATGAAAATCAATAGGGGGAAGACTGAGATTATGATGGTGAGTAGGAAGCAGGAAGAGTTGAATATAGAATTAGAGGGGGAAGTACTGAAACAGATGGAACAGTTTGAATATTTAGGAGTGTATAGTGGAGTAAGAAATAAAATGTTCCAGAAGTTGAACCAAAGAATTGGAAGGTTTAATGGGACATTTGCGTCGCTGTATCCTTTGCTCAAGGATCGAAATATACCGAGAAAAGTCAAAACAATAACGTATACCAACAATATGAGGCCCATATTAACATATGGACATGAGACGGACACTAAATACAAAAGCTAAAAATAAAGTACAGGCATGTGATGACGTGAGGACGATGTTGGGAGTAGATATTATATTGGAACTGGTGGGAAGAGGGCAATTGAGATGGTTCGGACATGTGAGGAGGATGGAAGAAAATAGGTGTGCCAAAAGGTATTATGAGTGGCAGCCGGAGGATAGGAGAGGAGTGGGGAGGCCGAGGGTGAGGTGGAGAGATGGTGTTGAGAGAGTGGTGCAGAAGAGGGGGATGACCATGGAAGAGGCGGATGGGAAGGAGTTTACTATGAGTCTACGGCGATGGAGGAGTTCGTGTCAAGACAGCTAACAGGTTGCATACGCCTACAGGGAAGGAGTGTTGATATTAATGATAAATATATATATATATATATATAATATATAATATATATTAGTATATATAATATAATATATATTATTTATATATATTACATATATATATATATATATATATTTATAATAGCTTCTATTTATATAAAATAAACGTAACTTTATAATATAATACTATTATAATATACTATATATATAATATATATATAAATATATATATATATGTTATAATATATCTGAATATATATAATTATTTATTAACATATATATATATAATATAAAGAGAAAAAGAAATAATTATTGAAAACTAATCATAACAACCGCTTAACTTATTATATATGATGATAAAGGAATTCATTCAAATTGAATTCAAATAGATTTTTCGATTAATACAATTATTAATACTAAATTTGCAAAATAACTATTAATAAAAGCAGAGTTTAATAACGAAAACGACTGAATATCGAAGGAATTCAAATTGAATTCAATTAGTTGAATAAAATATTTATATATTGCAATTTAGTATTCGAAGTTAATGTTTATAAACCGCTTCAATACTATGTTCGATTTTTGATATTTAGAAGCTATTCGAAAAATACTACTACTACTACTACTACTACTACTAAAATAATAATAATAATAATAATAATAATAATAATAATAATAATAATAATAATAATAATAATAATAATAATAATAATAATAATAATAATAATAAAATATTAATAATAATAATAATAATAATTAATAATAATAATTAATAATAATATTAATTAATAATTAATAAATAGATATTAATAATAAATAAATACATAATAATATAATTATAATTCACTGTGATCTGCAGTCAATTTTTGCAATGAATAAGAATTTTAACGTGGATTTCTCATATGCCCAAATTTTCACGCTGATTTTAAATTGTAATTTGTATTATTGCCACACACGTCTAGTTTTTATTTTACAATATAATCTTTCTTTTTGTTAAATTTTCAAATTTTGTTCATTCATAGGATAAACATTCTTATTTTCCTTCTTTTTTTTTTTAAAGCACATTATTTTACTGTCAGGATTTTTTTTACATTTTGTAAGATATAATTCCTTTACTAATTAATATATTTCAAATAAAGATCCATATTTATTCAATTCAACGGTAAGTTAAATGAGCTTGAATTATATGTAAACAGTCTGAAGTTACAACATGGGTGCTATGGTGAGCATTTCATGCCTCTCCTATTTACATTAAATGTCTTTTTGTTTTAGGAATATCAAAAAAGATACAAGCATTGCGTTATAGTATCCCAGAGTTGCCATCAAGATAATAATAAACCAGTTCTCCATCACAACTCTTGCGAGATCGCGGTTACCAAGTCCGCCACCCTGACTGCCCAAACATCGCGAGTGATATGTAGGGTATAAGTACTGCTGACACACTAAATGAAAAATAAACATTCAAACCTTCAATAATTGATAGTCAAAATGACTCTACAAGACCGTCTAACACAATCACAAGCTGCAATGACCTTACCAGAATTTAGGTGTTATGCAAACAGATCGTCAACAGCATATCGTTGAGCTCTCGTTTTTAGGGAGAGGCATTTACGTGTGGACATTAGAGACGAAACATATCTACCTAAATTAAACAGAATCACCTAAATTTTTATATTTACCCAGGTTATAACCTTTTAATAGGAATGCAAGGAGGTTACACAAGTATCCGTGCTTCCTTTGTTTATGGGGATAGTCGGGTGGATGACAAGCATTTTAAAAAGAATCACTGGCTAGAGCCTCGAATTTTTTTCAGACCTGGATTTCAAAATGTCATCGCCCGGCCACTTCTTGATCGGCAAAATAAAACATTTTAACTTCCACCCCTACACATAAAATTAGGTTTAATGAAAACACCCTATGTACGAAAGCGTATGTAATTAAAAACAAGTGATGACTGATCCTTATATTCAAAAGAAGAGGTTCACTATATTTAAAAAGGTGAAATAGATAAGACGAATCAATTATATGGTCCACCAAAATTAGAAGTTTAATGGAAAGATAGGAATGAGTTTAAGAAGGTCACCCATGAACCAAATAGAAAAAGGTTGGAATTAATTTCAGAATTAATTACTTACATAATTTCCTTGGAGACAACCATCGAATAATCCCAGTATAACGACAATGGTTAAAAAATCTGATGAGAAGCAATTTAAGAAGATGGGTGGTAATATAATTGTCCATTAAATTCAAATTTTCTGGAACCTCTCATTTGGAATTTATTTTTTCCGTCAAATTTGTTAGGTGATTTTAGTGAGGAGTAATAGGAAGAAGATAAGGAGGTTCCTCAAAGATGATCAGGAAACTATGAGAAGAAAAAAGAAAGTACTCAAGTGGTAGTGTGTGTGATATAAACAGATGGCAGATTATGTTGGTGCCTGAAAAGAGATGAGCCTGTAAAGACTCATAAACGAAAAAGCAAATCCTAAGTATCTTTTCTTATATTAATTTTAGAGAATGTAATGATGTAGCATAGGATTACATATAAACAAACAATTTGGAAAGACTTTAAAAATACTATAGGCAATTAGGTTTATAATCATTTCAATCAGTCAAAGGTACAAGTTCCCCAAGCACTATTTTATGCAGATTAAGAAAAATCTTATAATTACCAGTTATGTTTATACAATTAATTTCAGTTTTCAATCTTTATGTGACTTGTTTATATAGTAAAGGTTCCATTTACACTTTTCTCGTCTTCCATTCAATTCTTGTGCTCTTTTCTGGTAGTTACTAATTGCAATACATTGCAACAAGTTGTAAATTCCATGAAGGCATGGAAAGTGTTTGAAAGAAAAATGATAACATTCATTATGATGTAAAAACAAATTTTATTGCCATAAAAATTAACAACGGGACGTGCGCCTAGGAGCAAAACTGAAATCATTTTCGTTGACTCGAGCGGGAAAAATACGGTCTACCTACAAACCATTGTTGAAAAAACTTCAGACTTATGACAATTTCTTTTTTTACAAACGCAGACCCAGTGCCAAAATTCTATTATTAAAATAATAATAAATTAATAATAAAATTAATAATAATAATAATAATTAATAATAATAAATAATTATATAATAATAATAATAATAATATGTGACGATGAAAAAAACGCACAAATGGGCCTTCAAACTTTATCTAAATTTAAAGAAATTAAATATTTTCTCTTTATTAAGAGAGTAAATCAATTTGATAACGAAAATTTGTTAGAAAATATCTTTCAGATTATGACTGTCTTAAAATAAAGAAATAACTGGAGGTATTTAGTTTGCTGAGTACAATTCTGAATCCAGTTTAACTTTTATCCTTTTTTCTAATATTTTTCTAGTGACGATGAAAAAAACGTACAAATGGGCATTCAAACTTTATCTAAATTTAAAGAAATTAAATATTTTCTTTTTACTATGACAGTAAATAAATTTGTTAACGAAAATTTGTTAAAAAATATCTTTCAGATTGTGACTGTCTTAAAATTAAGAAATAACTGTAGGTATTTAGTTTGGTGAGTACAATTCTGAATACAGTTTACCTTTTACCCTTTTTCTAATATTTTTCTAATGAAAGATATGGTGAGGTGAGGTCTAATCCTTTGCATCTATTTATTACTACGTAAGCTTTCTAATCTCACCCCTACCACCTAGAGGGAGAGAGAGAGAGAGAGAGAGAGAGAGAGAGAGAGAGAGAGAGAGAAGAGAGAGAGAGAGAGATAGATAAGATTTCTAATAATAATAATTTTGGACTTCTAAATTTTACGCAAACAAAAACATTTTCATGCTAAAAGCGTTAATCCGAAATCAGCTGAGTTAGAACCATGCCGCAAAACTTATAAACGCGCATACGCTATATGAATAAATTTCAATAATACGTTTCATTATCAATTTTATATTATATTTTTACAAACTAGAAACTTAGAAACATTTTTCGGTATTAATCTATATTTTTAACCAATTGGATTATTACATTATATATATATATATATATATATATATATATATAAATATATATATATATATAATATTATATATAATATATATATAAGTATATATTATATAGATATATTATATATATATATATATTATTATATATATATATAGTATAATATTATATATATATATACTATTATATTATACTATATATATAGCCCTATATATATATATATATATACCATATATATATATATATATAATTGAAATTCAAAACCTTATGTGGTCTTTTTATTTCTTTTTTCTTATTTCTTTTTTAGATGTAACAAACAAAAAAAATAAAAGGAAATAAAATATTTCTTTGTGTGCGCAAAAGACTCACGGACGATTTCGTTCACAGCGAAGAGAAAATTTTAAAGTTCTTATCACTGTATTTATTAATTATTTAAGTAATGTTTTCGTAAATCAAAACACAAATTATATACTACAAGAATGTGGACAGAATGGAGGTTAATAACCTACAATTTATTTTTCTATATCACAAAATTATAGAGACAAAAAGATTTATTGAAAATACTTGAATAATTTAAATTTCGTTAAATGTAAACTTGTTAAATGAGATATATGCTCTTCTCATTACTCACGGAAAATGGACTGGACACTTCTTAAAATTAACATTGCAACGAAAGGAAATTGTTTCCATTATTTCAATAGGTTTTATTGATAATATTGATATACTAAATTTCCACGATAAGCGTTATAAAAAAACTCCATGATTACTGATCTTTTAATTGATCATTATATTTTATAAAGTATATATATATATATATATATATATATATATATATATATATATTTTTTTTTAATATATAATAATAGAATAATATATATATATTGATATATATATAATATATATATTATATATATAGTTATGTATCTATACTATATATATTTGAAAAGTAAATAATCTATGTAATATTATTATATATATATACTATATATCATAGTATATATATAATAATATATATATATATTATTATATAATAGTATATATACTATAATATATATATATATATATATTATATATATATATTCTTTTCTTTTATAGTGTTTATTTTAACTTTTAATTGTGTCAGTGTTAATTAAACAAAAAAATGAATAGGGGAAATGTACATCGACTTTGTATCTAATTCTAATTGCGAGTGGAATTAGGTGAATTTTGATTACATATAGACATACTGTACTAGAAGTAGATTATAAAAAGAATAGTCAAAAATCTAAACTGTTGTATCAGCAGGCCCAACACCATCTATGACCTAATATTTAATCGGATATAAAAAGAAAAAGATATCAGGAATAAACTAGTAGTATTATTCCTTTGGTTTCGCGGACGTTTCAAAGTCTTGTACTGGCAGGTTAAGTTGAAACAAACGTAGGAAACTAAAAATGGAATTAATGGATGGAATTAATAAACAATGAGAGATATAAGTACAAAGTAAACTCACTCGTACCCACGAACAGATTTCTCTCGGCCCTAACGAGCGGAGAAGGTGCAGAGACTATTACTTACTTTGCACAAATATTCTCGGCAGAAATTACACTATCAGCGAATAAAAGAATGGTCTTTATCCATAAATAGCTGAAAATAATTGGGAACAGAAGGGATTGTTTAAGCAGAAGAAAGGTTGGAATTAGTAATCATAGCTAATCCGGTTGACCATATAAACATAATATTACAATTCACTGTAACGACACTGTAACGAATGATAAAACCATTAGAGGAAAATTTTTCAATGTTGCCGTCAAACTGCCAAAATAATAATAAAAAAGATTTGGGTTGACCTACCCAAAAATTAATCATTTTGTAATGATTGCTACAATGGGAAAGTTAGTCTCTATTTGATGAACGGAGACTGTCCAAAGTGAAGTTAATAATTACTGCAACTGAAATAAATAAAATGATCTAGTAGATTCAGATATTCTTATCGTTGCAAACCAGAGACAAAAACAAAGTTAGGGTACTAAACGGTCTGAAAGGCAATAAGCAACCTGTTAAACAGAATTAAATAGATAAATCAAAGTAAATCTATTCATTAACTTCAAAAAAGACCACATGGGCAAGTATTTTATTTTTTTCGAACAAGCCGATGGCTAAATATAAAATATAAGTACCATATGTAATATTCATTAATTTTAAACTCCATATAACAATGAGAGAGGAATCAAACAAGCTAATGGCTCTGTAAATTTTAAAGCCAAAGGTCAATAAAGGACCAACATATACTGTAAGGCATGTAAAGTGTTTAGAAAAGCCAAGCAATAAAGGACCCAACATATATCTGGGCCATGTAAATGTTTAAAAGCCAAGGCCAATTATGGTAAATGTTTAAACATTAAGGTCTGTTAATGTTAAAAACACATAATGGCGTAATAATTATAAAAGGAAGTTTTTCGAAATATGCCAATAGTGTAAAAGTGTGTAAATTAAGAACCTAGGTAAAAAAAATAGGGTATGAATGTGTAAAGAAGACCACTACCCAAAGATTAGTAAGCTTAAATACAAACTTAACGCGATTAGGCTTTGAACAAGAGAAAGTATTCAGTTCACAACTATGAAGGAACAAGATTCTCGGCTGCACTAGTAGGTGCACATAAATCCAATTCAAAATAAATATTTTTATAACAATGCGATTATAAGTCTTCCACAATAACACGATATGACAAGTCAACTGTCCAAATTAATTAGGCTGACATACTTCAGTATAATCAAATCTCATAAACTCTATGAAGGTAGCATAATAATTCAACTATAGCATAGCTAATAGAAAATTGAAATTAGACGCCCTTCTAATCATTATTCGCTTTTGAAAGTTATAAGACAATTATTCATGGTCAAATTTCTAAGTGCACATTAGAACAGCTTAGGCGCACTGCTCATATCACTAAATGTAGGTTAATATTCTAAAAAATGTTAAAGAAAGAATATTACTCACCTTAAGTTTTAATATAGAATTTTGAAACAGACAAGTTGTGCATTTCAAAGTAATTACACTTGAGTAACCTTTGATTGAAGGCTAGAGTTATAGTAAATATAGATGACGTAGTGCAATATCTTAGCTTATGGCCTAAACAATCTTCCGGACAAAGAGTAGTCCAACTAAAACAGGTCATGAGATAGAGTGGAAGTAAAGGGTAAATAGAATAATGACGAGTAACTGACCTAATTATGTCTGAGCACTGTCCTCTTTAATAAAAAGAGATAGTTCGGGCCCAAGAAACTAAAATCATTATTTAAGTTAAAGTTAAATTGAAGTAGCTTTACGCGTTATAGGCTCACGCTACATTTAAATCAGCTAGTACTTCAGCAATCTCCTAAGCGACTCTCGCTTAAATTTACAAAGCCACGCCCTGGTATTGCTAACTAAATATATATGCTCAAAGCAGTCTCGCAAGAACGCCAAACAGTGTAGAAATACAAGAAATATCTAAATCTTGTAAGCATTTTAAACACAAGTTCAAATTAAAAAGTTAATAGCAAAACGAAGTTTAATAAGGAATAAAAGTATTCTATATCCTCCAGCAAAAACACATTTGCTGGAGGCTAACTAAGGGCAATCTTTCAACTGTAGAAAAAACTTTTTCACAATAACATTCAGTGCAGAATAACATGCAATTGCTCATATCATACCATGCAATAGAATTATAGAGCAATCAAAATATTTACAAAGTTTAAGCTTCATACAACAAGGCAGTATAATAGAGAAGCAAAAAGTATTGCAATATATATAACAGGGAATAGCCTATTTATTATCACAAATATAGATAATATTTTGACAAGTTATGTAAAATCAAAATGATAATTAATATTAAAATTTTAAGTAAGATTTAGCTTTGATCATGTTGTTTGTGATATAGGCACTATTGTAAAACCAGAGACACAAAAAAGGGTAATAGGAGTATAAACTAGCACTGTTGTGCAAAGCACCAGTTTAAACAAATTACATAGAAATTCAAAAGCAAAATCTTTTTTTTATAACATCAAAAAGAACGCACATCGGTCAAAAGAATTTTTTTTCGAACAAGCCGATGGCTAAATTGAATTTAGTACATAGTAAGTCAAATATGTAACGCCATATGGCACTGATATAAAGGACAAAAACATGCATGGTCAATGTAACTGTTAAAAGCCATAGGCCAATAAGGACCCACATCATCTGTAAGCATGTAATGTAAAAGCAAAGGCCAAATAAAGGGACCAACATAGTGATGTAGGTCATGTAATTCTTCGAAAGCAAGGCAATTAAGGACCAACTATAATATTAAGGTCAGTATTTTAAAAAACAGCAGTGTAATGTTGTCAGTAAAATTGTAAATAATTTTTATCCAACTCCAAGTCGTATTTATTTTAAAGGTTGTGTAAACATTTCACACCCAGTGGTAAAAAAATATAGGTTAATGAATGCTGTTTAGACAGGAATGACAACCAAAGAAGAGTCTCTACACAAATCTTTAACCGCGAAGCATTTAACTGAAGAGTTATAATTTCAACGAAGGCACAAGTCTTCGCTTTGCACTATGGTGCAACATAAATTTCCCATATTGCAAAACAAAAGTTAAAACAAGGCGAATTATAACACTTCAACAACTAACTACCGTTTACTTAGTCAACTTCAAATTTAGGCGTACATACTTCAAGTATAAAATGCAACTTCAATACAAAAAAAAAAAAAAAAAAAAAAAAAAAAAAAAAAAAAAAATAAGGTGAGCCAATCAATGAATTCAAATAGCATAGGCTAATAGAATAATTACATAGACGTCCCTATAATTACTTGAAAGTTTATAAGAAATTTATTCTTGGCAGCATATTTCTAATGTGCAATTAGAACAGTAAGTGAACTGCTCATTCCTAACATGACGGATTAATATCTAAAAATGTTTAAAGAAACGAATAATTACTCACCTAAGTTTTATAATATAAATTAAAAAGACAAGTTGTGATTTCAAAGTAATTATACTTGAGGTAAGCTTTTGAATTGAAGGCTAATTATAGTAAATATATAGACGTAGTTGCAATTTCTTAGCTTATGGCCTAAATAATCTTCCGGACAAAGAGTATGTCCCAAAAATCAGGTTCAGTGAGATAGATTTAGGAGAGTATAAGGGTAAAATAGAATAAAACGAGTACACCCTCTGACCTAAATAAGAAATAATAATGCTCATTTAATAAAAGGAGATAAAGTTGTAACAGAGACGACGTTTTTAAGAGTTTAATAGTAAATGAATACTTTACCCGTTAAGCTCAGCTACATTTTAAAAAGCATACTATCTAGCAATCTGGCCCCTTAGCCGAGCTCTCGGCTTTACCAAATATTTAAAACCCACGCCCTGGGTATTGCCTACTAAAATAGTATCGTAAGCAAAAAGTCTCCAAACGCAAAACAGGTAGAAATACAAGATTATCTAAATCTTTTGTAACGCATTTTAAAAAAACCCAAGTTCAATTTAAAATAGTTAAGCAACACAGAAGTTTAATAAAGAATAGAAGAGCTTTAAATATCCTCCAGCAAAAAACACAAAAAGGTAAGCACTACTGTCACGTCACATTCATTCAATACTTGCATTTGAATTAAGTGTTTAACAATCATTCATACATTGTAATATCATTAGAGAAATCTAAACACAATTTTACAAAGTTAAGCTTCAACACCAGGCTAACAATAGTATAAGCAAAGTATCAAATATATAAACAGGGAGAGCAGAATATAGTTACGCAAATATAGTAGAGTACCAAAGGCAAATGGTATAAATCAAAATGATCTAATTTATAATAATTTAAAATTTTAAAGTAAGATTTTAGCTTTGAATCCAGTGGAATTGTGGTGGCTAATAGGCACTGTTGTAAAACCAGAGACACATAAAAAAAGCAGAGTAATAAACTCGCACTTGTTGTGCAATAAGAACCAGTTAAACACAGAATTAATAGAAATTCAAACAACGCAAATCTTTTTTTTTCTTATTACTCTATCAAAAAGAACCACATGGGTCAAAAGTCATTTTTTTTTCGAACAGCCGAGGCTAAATATAAATTTAAGTACCCATTATGTAATGTCAAATAATTGTTAAACTGCCCATATGGCAACTGCTATACAAGCGACAAAAATCTCAAATTGGTCAATGTTGAGTTTTATACAGCAAAAGGCAAATAAGACCCAACATTTATATCGTAAGGTATGTAAATTTACGCCAGAGAGGTCCAAAATAAAGTGACCCACATAATTATGTAGTCATTAAATGTTAAAGCCCACAGGCAATTAAGGCCCCATATATTACTGTAAGGTCATGTAAAACGTGTAAAAAAATAACACATGAATGTACTGTAAGCTATAAATTTATTTAAAAGAATTTTATCCAAAGATATTGCCCAATAGTGTAAAAATAGGTGTGTAACAATTAAAACCAATAGGTTAAAAAAAATATAGTTATGAATGTTAAAGGAACACCTACCCAAAGAAGAATCTCTTAAAAAGAATCTTTTAACGCGATAGGCATTTACAGAAAGTATAATCTTCAACAAGAAGACAGATTCTTCGCTTGCATTATAGGGTGGCAACAAATTCCATATTGCCAAATACAAATTAATACAATGCGATATAATCTTCAACACATAACTACGTTCCAAGTCACTTCAAATTTAGGCTACATACTTCAAGTATAAATGCAACTCATAAAAATAAATGGAATCAATAAATGAAATCAATAGCAGTAGCTAATAGGAATAATTAAAATAGACGTCCCCGTTTATTACTTTGAAAGTTATAAGAAATTATTCTTGCAGAATAGTTTCGTAAATGTGCAATTAGATACATGTTAGGTGAACTCGCTCATATCCTAATGAGGATATAACTAAAAAATGTTTAAAGAGAAAACGAAATAAGTTCTCACCAAGTTTTATAATTATAAATTAAACAAGACAAGCTTGTGATTTCAGTCTATTAATACTGAGGTATGCGTGATATGAGCAATCATCAGTAATAGAGAGCTAGCGTAGTTCTGCAATATCTTAGCTATGGCCTAAAACAATGTTCCGGACAAAGGGTATGTCCGCAAACTAAAATCAGTTCAGTGGATATAGATTCAGGAATATAAGGGAAAAATAAGATAGAAAAGAGTACACCGACCTAATTTAGTTGACATGTTTCGCGTCTTAATAAAAAGGCGAATAACGTACGACCCAGACTAAAACATTATTAAGTTTAAAGGTAAATGAATACCTTTAACTCGTTACTATGCCCGGCTACTTTAAAAAGCTAGTATATCACCAATCTGCCCTAAGGCGACTCTGCTTAATAATTTAAAAACCCCCGCCCTTGGGTATTGCTAACGAGAAAATGAACTCGCTAAAGCAAAAAGTCTCCAAAACGCAAACAGTTGTAAGAAAAATACAGAAATATTTCTAAATCTGTTAAGCATTTTAAAAAACCCGAGTTTCAATTTTTAAAATAGCTAATGACACACAGTAAGAAGGTTTAATAAGACTAAAATATTCTAACAATCCTCAGGCAAAAAACATTTGCTTGTGAGGCAATTTCAAGGGAAAGATTTCTCAAATGTAACAAAACACTTTTAACCATGAACTTTCAGTGCAGAAACTTGCAATTGCTACACATCATCATACATGCAATATAATTAAGAGCAAATCAACGATAATTTACCAAGTTTGAGCTCATTACAACAGCAGTACACATGAGTATACAAAGTCATGTGCGAAATAGTGAATTAACAGGGAGAGGCACTACAATTAACTTAATATATAGTTATCCAGAAAGGGCAATGTGTGGCAAATAATAAATGATATATTTTTTAACATGTTAAAGTTTAAAGTAAGATCTTATAATTTCGCGCATTGTTTGTGATATATGCCTAATAGGCACTGTTGTAAAATCAGGAGACACAAAAAAAAAGGATATGAGTATAAACTAGGCACTTGTGTGCAATAAGCACCCAAGTAAACCAAATTAAATAGGAAATTCAAGCAAAAGTCTTTTTTTTATTAACATCAAAAAGACTACATGGGTCAAAGTAATTTTTTTTCTGAACAAGCCGATGGCTAAATTGTAAATATAAGTCATCATTAGAATCAAATAATTGTTAAACGCCCATTTGTATGAACACATTACTGGATCAAAACATGCAAATGTCAATGTATAATGTTTAAAAAGCCGAAAGGCATAATAAAGGACCCAACATATATCTGTAAGGTCATGTAAATGTTAAAAGCCAAGCCAAATAAAGGTCCCACTCCTTCGTAAGGTCAATTAAATGTTTTAATAAGCACTATAAGGCCTAATCCAAGGACCCAACATATATATATGAGGTCTGTAAATGTTTAAAAAACACATGTATATGTATGGTAGAGTAAATTTATAAAAGAAGTTTGGGTAGAAAGTACATCTGATAATAATAAGTTCCGTACACGTTACCCATCAACCAATAGGTCTAAAAAATACGGTCATGAATGATTTATAAGGCAAACCTACTACAAAGATAGAAGTCTTAAACACACTTTCACGCCGATCGGCATGTTAACAGAAAGTGTAATTCACCAGAGGAACAGATTCTTCGCTGCATCTTAATTTGAAGAATTATAGGGAGCAACATATTTCCATATAGCATAACAAAAATTAAAAAACATGCGTTATAATCCTTCAACAAATAACATGTACGTTAAGTCACACTTCAAAATTCTAGGCCTACATACTTCAATGTAAAATGCAACTTCTCAATAACTATAAGTGAGCAAATAAATAAATTCCAAATAGCATAGGCTAATAGGATCATTAAAAAGACGGTCCTCTATCAATTCTTTGAAAAGTTATAAGAATGATCTGCAGAATATTCTAATGTGCAATAGAACAGTTAGTGAACGCTTCATGCTTCCTAAATGAGGATTAATATTAAAAAATGTAAAGAAACGAATAGTTACTCACCTAAGTTTTATAATATAAATTAAACAGACAAGTTGTGATTCAAAGTAATATACTTGAAGTAACCTTTGAATTGAAGGCTATTCATAGTAAATATAGCATCTCGTAGTTTGCAATATCTTAGCTTATGTGCCCTTAAACATCTTCCGGACAAGAGTAGTACCAACTAAATCAGGTTCAGTGAGATAGATTTAGGAGAAGAGGGTAAAATAGAAAAAAAAGAGTTGGCCTGACCTAATTTATGTTGAGCACTGTTTCCTCTTTTAATAAAGAGATAAGTCGACCAGACTAAAAATATATTTAAGTTTAAAGGTAAATATATACTTAGGAATTATCGCGGTGCTAAATATTAAGGTGGCCATATGTCGTTAAAAGTAGCTAAGAATAAAAATTTGTATAATATTTCGATAATAAGGTTCTTCATTGTTTCTCCATGGTAATACTAATACCATAGAAAAAAGAAATATCGTTAACTATACACTATAATAACAACAGCAATGTGAATTGTATAATGGTTATTAACACTAGTTTATTGATAAAGCCTTTCCTTAATAGATGTTACATTATCAAGGGAGTAAATAGGTTTAATTTCGTTGCCGAGTCTGCACATAATATTACTAGCTTTTTTCTTTTTTATTTTATATTTTTTAATATATATATATTATATATATATACTAATAGTATAAGTCTTTTTAATATATAGTAAATTCTGTAATATATTCTATCGTGAAGAGGAGCAAGGTAAAGTTACGTTAGGAAGTTCGCTCCCCCTAGAAGAGAATTTAAAGCTAAAGTATTTGCATAATAATTTTATTAGTATTATGATTATTTCTATTATTTAAATCTGTCTCTACCTATAAAAGTATTATTATTATTATTATTTTAGTTATTATTATCTATTATATTTTTATAATTAGTTATTCTTATTATTATTATTATATTTTTTTATTTGCTATTAGGTAGGCTTTTTATTGCTAAAGCGAATGTATAGTATATAGATATTTATAATATATATAATACTAATATATCATATATATATATACTATATTCTTATATATATATATAATAGTATAATCATAATATATATTATATATATATATTTTATAATAATCTAATAATTATAATATATTAATAACTTTTTAAATTATACATATATGACATATATAATATATATATATATATAATATATAGTATAATATCATATTATATGTATATATATCATGTAGATAGTATATAATAAATATATTGGGATACTTAAATCATTTTTTTGCGGAGGGTCCAGTTTCTCCAATAATGGTTTCCCTTTTTTCATTTTTCCAATGTGGACCAATATATTTAGTTAATTCCGTTCTCTTACAGGCACCCTATGTCTGCACTGATTCTGACCTACATAATTTAACTTCTGTCTCAGATGACAAGATGGCTAATGTTGGTGTACTAAGTGCTAGAATTTCTTGACTAGTAATGAATCTATTACGATCGTCGCTAAAAAGGTTTGCAGAGCACCTTTCACCTTTTTCCCACTTGTTCTGAGCATAGGATGTGGGTTCTCGATTGTAATCCTGATATACAAT
Source organism: Trachelipus rathkii (assembly GCA_015478945.1). Taxonomy (NCBI): domain Eukaryota; kingdom Metazoa; phylum Arthropoda; class Malacostraca; order Isopoda; family Trachelipodidae; genus Trachelipus; species Trachelipus rathkii. The sequence continues at coordinate 26,630 of JABUQX010033416.1, forward strand.
ATTGCGCTATTGCAAGTGTCTGCGTTAGTTGTTTATTCTGAGTTCAAGCAAGCTCATCTCTGATGTGTCTGCGTCAATAGTTGTTACTTATTTATTATTGTGGTTTTAAGCAATTTTAATTTTATATTATTTAAATAGTCCCAATAGGTGGTTTATCAACGATTTATTAATGATCAAACATTTAATGTATATTTTTTCTTGAAATCTAAAGTGCGCATCATCCAGAAGTCCGTATACCCCAAAGGCGCTGTGATACCCACATAAACCTCTTTCTATACATGTGGTAATGTGTTTTCAGGTCAAGTCTTAACTATCAGATTTAATTATGAATTTATTTAATATATTAATTTGTTAAAAATTTAAAGATTTAAATTTTATTACCGTGATCCAATAATGTTGAAAGGTTACATTTGGTTTAAAAATATAAATGTTTCATATTGATATTCTGTCTTCAACAGAAATCAATCGAACGGTCGTTAAACACTGATTTGGCGCAACACGACGAAACAGACAAAACGATGTTCTTATTTTAATTATTTTGGGGTAAATTCATTAAAACCATTTCGTCATTTTTTTTTAATATTTTATATAGTTACTATAATATTCAATGTATATATATTATATATATATCGTATATCTATATATTATATATATATATATAAATATTATGCTTTAACTTATATTATTATATATCATATATATATATATATACTATTTATATATAATATATATATATGATATATATATATTACTATTATTAAGATATATAATATGATTTTTGCCAAATAATTGTTTGTAATTTTGAAAGAGTGTGGATAATAAATTATTTTATTATTAAAATATTTATTATCCCACGTCTGTCAGTCTGTCCAAATATTATTTTGTTAATTTTGAGTAGTTCATGATTCTAATCATTGGGCTTATAGAGACTTTAGCTAGGTGATATAATATTTGGTTAGTCAACATCCCTGGTCTTTGGTCGCGCAGCGTACAAAAGTGACACGACGTCCGATTTATGCTTTACCTCACTCCCAGGAGATCTGTTAGTGTTGGTAAAGTCTAGCATTGAATGAGATTATAGGTGTAACGGTCCATTGACTTCTCCACGTGCTCTGAGATTACCATTACTGTTTTGAGGACGAAATCCAGCGTTATCTGATATAGGTAATTGTCTTGGGCCTGCCATCTGATTCAAACATTGGATCGTGTAAGTAGAACAATATTGTAATATGAACCTGCACAGTTATCTATTATACAGTAGTACCGAATAGAAAGGAAGCTTCTTCATGTGGCTTCTTAAAGATTTGACTCCTATTTCCCGTCCGTCATGTATTCACGCTCGCCTCGCTCTCATGTATCTAATTTTCATAATACTTAAATTTTGTGCGCTAACATTAGCACATGGATTTGCACAGAGACTTTTATTTATATTTTAATTGTTTATATATATAAATATTAATATATATATATATCTATATAATATAATAATAGATAGTATTATATATATATTTATATATAAATATATATATATATATATATTTATATTATATATATATATATATATATATATATATATATATACTATATATGATATATATAGAAAAATCTGCATGTAACTGAAAAGATTAATATATATATATCATATTCATATAATAATAAATATCTATATATATATAATATATATAATATAATTTATTACTATTTATATTATACATATACATATATATAATATAATTATAATACTTATATATATATTATATCATATATAATAATATATGTATTTATATATATATATACATATATAATATATTAATAATAAATTTTATTTATTAAATTAATTATAATATAAATATTAATAATATTATATATAATATATAGTATATATATATATAATATTTAATAGAATATATATTATAACTATATATATAAATAATATATATATATATCTATGTATATATAATATAGATATAGAAGATTGCTATCACTAATCTTCAAGGAACGCCACTGATATATAAATACTATAATAAATTATAATAATATATATTACAAATATATATTTATATCTATAAATATATATAATTATATTATATTCTTATATTTTATATAATATAACTATATATTATATATATATATTTATAATTATACTTAGTATATATTTATATATATATATAATATTCTAATATAAGAAATTATAATATAATCTCAGTATATTATTATAAAATATAATAATAATATATTTATATTATAATTATAAAAATTAAATAATATATATATACTATAATTATATTATATAGTATAATATATATATATTAACCTATTACAATATAACATAATAATAATATATTTATAAAATATATATATATATATTACCATTATATCTATTGTAATATATATATATAGCGTTTATATATAATATGGATATATGTATCCTACATATATACTACTAAGCATACTATATACCTATACTATATACTATCTATAACTTTACTATACAATACCACGTATACCCACTATTATTATATACACAGTCGCGGGGCCTCGTGAAACTTCGGTGGAGGGCCGCCAAGTTCTTAATACTAATATATTATTATATTATATAATAATGTTACTCATCATATTACTATATTAATTATATATATCTAATATATATAAATTATTAATATATATATAATATATAATATATATATATATAAAATATATATAGAAGAATCTCTGTCAAAAATTTGTTGGTCGAATCGACATCGCCTATAGTAAAGAGCCCTTACCTCTTGAAAGCGTTTCAGAGCAAAATAGAAATAGTCAAACTTATATCTTTCATAGTAACAATAATCATTAACATTATCTCGCAATTTTAACGAAATAATATTCTGGGCTACAATTCAAATTAACATCACAATGCCCTTCATCAGTCATCATTACATTCAAAAAAAATGTATTGTTCATAAAAATAATTTTCATATATAAAAATAAAATTTTCAACACTCCCAAAAAAAAAAAAAAAAAAAGAAAAAATAAAAAGACCACGTCACTTCCACCGATAGCAAAGATTACTGATTTTCAATTTGTCCTTAATTAATGTCTTTATAATGTTACAGATAGCACCATTTTAAGAACAGAACTAGCACAACTCGATCAAACTTGGAATACAATTTTATATGAGTATAATATCAAAGTGTTATAAAATTCAAAAAGGCCAAGTGGCAACATGCTAAAAATTATTATAGCAATGGCAATCTTTGTTGCCTGTTTTGTCTTATTTTTAAAAACTAATAAAGTTGGTCTTATCTGGGCTAAAATAGCAGCCACCAGTTTATATTATTGGATATGATTGAGAAAATATATCGGGTACAACAATTTGCTGTTGCAAGAAATCCTTCTTCTATTTCTCGTTATACACCGTTTTTATATAACTTTTAACAAAAATCTTTTCACCCTTTCTGAAAAATTTTTATTCTTCACATCCTACCCAGCTTTAATGGAGGGGCTCCAGCCCGGACCCATAAAGACGAGCGCCACTGATAATATATACTATATATATAATAAGTATAATATATATAATAATACTATATATATAATATATATTAATTATATTATTATATTTAATATAATATATATAATTATATAATATAATAATCATTATTATATAATATATATATTATATTATATAAATAAATAATATAATATATATATATATATATAATATATATATATTATAATCTATATAATTATAATATATATATATACATAATAATATATAATAATATTATATATATAATATAATATAGTATTAATATATATATATAATATATATAATATATTATATAATTATAGTTATATAATAAATATATATATATATAATATATATAATATAAATATAAATCTATTTTATATAATTATAAATATATATATATATATCTATATATATCTATATATATATAATAATAATAATTATCATAATAATATATATATATATACTATAATAATTACTATAAATATATATATATAATTAATATATAATAGATAATATATTATATATATATAAATAATAATATAAATAAATATAGTATTATTTATAATAATTTATATTAATTATTTTTTTTTTCTTTATTTTTATTTCAAATCCTACATATATAATAATATATATATATATATAATATAATTAATATTATTGTTATATATATATAATAATATATTATAATATATATATAATTCTATATTCTTTATATCGTAATATTATATATCTATAAATAAAATCCTTAGGAGCGCTAGTATACTAACATATATAACTAATAATATATTTCTATATCTATACTGTATATATAATATATCATATATATATTATATAGTTATATTATAATATATATTTAATAACTATTATGTACCGTTATAATCAATATAATCTAAGACCACAAAGGTGGCATAACTCGTTGATAGCCGTTAATCTTTATATTACATCGTTTAATTTGTTCGTTAACCATAAGCTTTCGGTCATTTCCCGGAAAGACGTAAGACCTATTACGAGCTGTAAAAATTTCCCTACATCCCCGTTATGTGGTCTTATTTCAGTTTACGAAGTTTAAAACAATAGTTTTTATCAGATTTAATGTTATTGAGTCGATCGATACAAACTTTTTTTACAAAAAAAATTCTCCTAAACGCCCTTCTCATGGCTAATAAATGTGTTTACTTCTTAGCACGGCTCTGTATCCGTTGTCAAATTTGACGTTTTTCTTTTGCTGTATGCTCATTTCTTATTGATTGCTGATAGAAGAAGAATAGTGACTGTTGCCAGTTCATTGAGTCATTAACCTTCTTTCGTACTTTACTTGAACTTGCTTCTTTTGCGACTAGTGAAAAATTAAAGAAGTAGGCTAATAAGCGTTGTAATTTTAAAAAATATACATATTGTATTAAAATTCTAAGTTTACATATCCTATTATTTTCAATAATATACCTCTCGGGTGTCCGTAAAAGAAGTCCCAGTTCACTGCTTTAAAATAACGCGTAATATACATACAACAGCAATATCACTAATCTAAGTGAAGGCATGAACAGCAGTTTTTTCCTACATATGTTCAATTAGTGCCCCTTCGTTTTGGGATCGCAGCCGACAATCAATTCCTCTCTCACAGACAATTGGTGTTACAGACGGAGTAATGGACAGAACGGCCATGTCTCAATTCTGCATTCCAACTCTGCGTATAAATTGGCATCCAATAGACGCTGGTGTATAAGTCCCGGGACGGGGGCCAGATATTAGAGCTCCTGTGTCTGGACCATTATGACAACCCAAACGATCTGGGAAAGTCGTTCAACCAACCGCACTATTTGACTCCATGTGTGAGGGCCTCCATGCTTGCTGCCCCGAGTTATAAAGTTTTACCGCTTCATTCTCTAATAATGTGAAAGACTTTGTTGTACATCTCGAGATAGGCGACCCCTGTTACGGGTGCTTCTGCGAAAAAGAAAGGTAAGTAGACTGGCTCGTATATGCGCAGAAAAAGGTTACCTTTGGGAATCAGTTTCGTGTTCTTACAAGTATTCTCTGCGGATTTTCAGACCACAGAATTAGAACATTGATGGGAAATCACCTACCCCTGCAGATAAAGGTGGACTCCATTGCTAACCAGCTAAACGATCTTAGAAGTCAAGTTCGTCTGACCTAAACCTCTGCATAGGCAAAGGTAAACAGTAGAGCATAGTCGTCGGGCTTTAAGCATGTACAAACTGCAACCGGTAAGCACGCATGTGTAAACGTTTTCTTAACACCTTCCACACGTCGTTTTTGGCACCTTCAGTCGTGACTTGCTCTCCGAAGGGATTTCTTAGGACTATGAAGAAACGAGCCCTGATACGGTCCACATTCGTACATCCACTTTGGAGCGTCTCTGTACTGTTGCGCCTTAAGAAAGACTCGTTAGTTGGCAAATTTGCCCTACCACGGTTGATGTTTGGACACATGTCGATCACATTGAAACGTAACACGATACGCACTTGAATCGGAATATACAGATTCAACACTTGCAAATTGTAGAACCAGAAAGCTCGCTCAGACTCGATTGTCAGTATGTGGGCGCCACTAGAGAAGACAACATCTGAATGCGCGCATGCGCGTATGCCGACCTATCAGGAAATCGTTCTGGCGAAGTGCATATCGAAAACTAGGCAACCATAACTCACTTTGTATTGAGAATATAATGGATATTGTATATTTCTGTTATAATAAGCATTGAAACTGGAATTCTATTTACGTACAAAGTTACTAAATAAATTAATAAATAATATAAATACTTGGTGTTTTATTGATCAGTAGCAAAAGCATCTGCTTAGGTATCAGAAGAAACTAACAAAATCGTCCTTTCGCTATTCCTTCCAAAGCTTAACTGCTATTATTATAGAGAGCGCGTCTGTTTGAAACCGTAGCGAATGAGCATACGGCTTTACCCTGAATGAAACCATTGTATCCCTACCCTCTTGAGTATCACTAGCGAATATTATTATAATTATTATTATTATTATTATTAATATTATTATTATTATTATTATTAATATAGAGAGAGGAGAGAGAGAGGAGAGAGAGAGCAGAGAGAGAGAGAGGAGAGAGAGAGAGAGAGAGAGAGAGAGAGAGAGGAGAGAGAGAGAAAGAGAGAGATAGATCTTGTTTCTTTATAAAAAGAGAGAGAGAGAGAGATATGGAATTATCAATTTTTTTGGACCTTTCTGTTTATTGATTAATTTTATATATATAGAGAGAGAGAGAGAGAGAGAGAGAGAGAGAGAGAGAGAGAGAGAGAGAGAGAGAGAGAGAGAGAGAGAGAGAGAGAGAGACACTAACTATGTTCCACATCACTAAACAGCAAACCCACCCCACCCCTACTCCCCCCCCCCTACCCAACTGCACTGATCAACACCTTGCAACAGCCCTAGCAACAGCTAGGGTATGTGTCATATATATATATATATATATATATATATATATATATATATATATATATATATATATATATATATAGGTAAAGGGTATTTCATAACACTAAGACTTTATGGTGTTGGAGCTGACCCCAACCAAAAAAAAAGAAAAGCTTAGGATATTGACATAGAAGGCTGAAATTTGGAATACACAGGTTTTATAAGGTGGCCCATCTACAGCAGTGGTTACGTGACGCTACGCCCATTGAGGAATGGTCTGTACCCCAATACCTTGGAAATTGACTCAGAAGGATGAAACTCGGTATAAACCTTTCTTATAGGGTAACTTAGTAACACACGAAGCTACGTAGCGCTACGTTCACATGATGTAGGGACCGAGCCCCAAAATATTGAAAATTGACTTAGAAGGATGAAATTTGGAGAGCACACAGAAGAGGAAAGATAAATAGGACTGGAGGAAGAGCACCCGTTTTCTAAAGGTTTGAGACTACCATTTCTATTTTCAAAATCTCGTTTTCTTTTTATAAACGTCAACTAAAAAATATATAGTTTGTCCTAATTTATTTTTATAAACGTAAACTGAAATATATAGTTTGTTCTAATTTATTTTATTAGTTTCATTTTACATTTTTTTTTCTTTTTTTATTTTTTTATTTTCTTTTTTTATTTTTTATTTTTTTTTTTTATTTTTTTATTTTTTTATATTTTTTTATTTTTTACTAAAATTTTTATGCTTTTCATGTTTATAACTTAAAAAAATTGTTTTTACTCACCCTACCTTCCCTACCCCTGATCTATTGATCTATTGATTCAAGTCATATTTGTATAACATAACACAAAACTTTTATTTATTTTTTTTTTTTTTTTTTAGTAAATTTTTATTCCTTTTATGTTTATAACTTAAAAAAATTGCGTTTTACATACCCTAAAGCAGTAAATCAAACCACCAGCCCCCACCCTTCCCCATCCCTTCCATGATCTATTGATCTATTGATCTATTGATTCAGGCCACATTTCGAGTATCATTTCGGATAAACATAACATAAAAATAAGTTCTTTATACACTAACCAACGAATGTATGGTACAAAGTTTTCACATTAATGAAGCTAACATAGCATAACTAGAACTAAGAATATAATGTACAGCAACAAACCTAAAACACCTTACGCACGAATAAACTACTAACATTGACAAAGTTCCATGCTTAACAACAGTAAAGTAACTAACTCAGCGTACAAAACGTAACCTATTCACACCTTTTTCAGGCATATCTCTAACATATCAATGTTAATTTTACATTAACATGGTAATATTCAACAAAATTTTATCACAACCCTGTCTAATTATCATACAGACCAACGAATGTATGCTAACGTAACAAAGTTTTTTACATTAACATAGTAATATTTAACAAAAATTCATCTCAACCTTACCTAACTTTCATAATCCCCAACGAATAATTGCAAACATAACAAAGTTTTATCCAAACATAACATAAAAATAACAAAGTTTTTTCCAAACATAACATAAGAATAAGTTCTTTGAATAAAATATCATAGTAAAGTTTAATAGTTTACTGTTCAACCTATCCCTCATTACACAGCAAAACTCAACAGTACATGCTTTTCAATCATATCATCAGCAGATAAAGCAGTATTATCTAGCGAAATTCTTTAACAAAGTATCCAAACTATCAAAGGTGCCAACATCTTGAACTGTGAATTGATACTACATTCATAAAAGTGTCTTGCATATCAAATATAACATCATTTGAACTATGAATAAACGTGGACATTAGCAAAATTCTCTGTCAAACATTATAAAATAACCTATCGATCATACAGATCAGCGAAAAAACGCTAACATAAAAAATTTTTTTTTATTTATTTATTTTTATTTTACTTATTTAAATTTATTTTTCAAACTTTATTTTATAAGTTTCATTTTGCATTTATACTTTGTACTTAATTTTTTTATTATTTATTTATTTTTTTATTTTTATTAATTTTATTTTTTTATTTTTAATTTCATTTTACATTTTTTCTTTGTGTTTATTTTTTTTCAATATATTTTCAAATTTTTATTAGTTTTTATTTATTTTTTATTTATTTTTGTTTCATTTGCTTTAAACATTTTGTTTTTACTAAAATATTTATGCACAAGCGTTGGAGTTGAAACACGGAACCAAGAATATATGCCGTCCAAGCAAAATTCAACACACCTACGAACTGGCTCAACATTCATTACTAACAACAGTAAGTAACTCTCAGCGTACGGGCCCCAGCCCACTTTTCACCGAATAATGCCAATTTTGCCACAACACAGTAATACGCCCTATCATAACTGCCCACCATCATATTGACCGGGTCCAGCAGTTACATTAACATAGTATTATTTAACAAAAGCTCACCTGCCTAACTATCACCAACGACAGAACATGCTTTTTCCATAAAAAATGTTTACCGATTCAAAAGCAAATCAGGAAATAACCAAAATAGTTTCCTGAATGTGTCATAGTGCGTGGTTTCACGAGTCTCTAAAAGCAGTAAACGGAAAAGCCCAAATCACTGCCTCAATTCTTCATACTGATAGGTTCGTTACGAGAAGCCGATAAACATACAAAATGTTTTTTTGCAGGCTGGGCCCGTTGCTTGCTGAACCGCAACAAAGCCACGTTGGCTAACACACAACACCGCAGTTATTAAACTTGGTCAAAGCGAACATGGGGAAAACAAGTTTCTCATTTTTTTTTTGCGATTATTGAGCCATGCCATAAACAGTATGTTACATACAAGTAGTCATATTAATTATTCCAGCAGGTATATGGGGATGAGAGCATGCCTCTATGTTTTCCACCCTGAAGATGGGTATAATGTATTTCAATATTTTCGCATAGCTTGTTCGTCAGCATGCATTGAGAGAAGTAACTTATCAATGTTATTACATACTCCTGTACAGCATGGAAAACCACAAATTTCGGTAAATATCGTAGATTGCTTCCTCACGTATTGCGCGTAAGTCTCCTGCCGACATCGTCAAGATGCGTTGTTTCGTTTTTTCTCTGTCAAAAGCCGGGTTTTCAGACGTCGAATTCGTGAATCCGGTTGCATACCGTATCATTAACGAGGTTTCAAGTCAAAGCGTTTTCATTAAACAAGATATTCATAGGCCACATCTGTTTATTGCAACCGGGATTTATGCGAGCGTTTGTTTCTGGTTTGTTCAGTTCTGCGATGTCAATACCCGATGACTTTTCAACAGAAATGAAGGCTCCGCTTCGTCACCGACGGGAATGGCAAATAATGGCCTGCTTCGTTTACGATTGAATATAACGCATCAATGTTGGGAAGGTCTGGCGTAACATCGACACGTATCATCAGCGGAAAATGTCTCACCGGAACTCGAAAGTGGCGTCCCCGTCGTAACGAGATTTTCGACCAACAGAAGAAGCAAAACAGTAGTCATGACGCACGAATCTAACATAACAGCGGAAAGTACACCGACAACACAAACACAACATGCACCAGACAAACAAAACAACATAACAAACGAGCAAAATAAAGTTCTGTACGTCGGGCACGATTCAAAGTTAAAGTCAGTAACAATTTCAATTCTCTCAAGACTATTGATCGATACATCTAACGACAAACTGAGCATGAGTAATATTATGAAAAATATTAAAATGCGTTTTATGGTTGCGATCATGAATATAATAAAAGCGTAAATTATTACAAAGGCGTTAAAACATTGCGGAGCAAGTAATCATACTCCGGTACGCACCTAACACTTTTATGAATAAATTAATACCAGTGTGTTCATAATATCGGTTCAATGAGTTGTTATCCGCCACCAGATATTATTATTATTGCTGTTATTGTTATTATTATTGGTTATTATTATTGTTATTATTATTATTATTATTATTATTATTATTAGTTATTACATTATTATTATTATTATTGGTTGTTTTCATCAACCGTAAAGTTAACATAATAAACTAAGAATGCCCTTACGTAACAGTCAACACAAAGTACACCGATTACTGCTAGTAAAAGTGGTTCATTAAACCACTAATTACCGGTGAACATATTCAATATAATAATGAGTTAGTAGATTACGTGATGTTCAGTTAGGTTTGGTAGTTTATCAGGTTGTTTATACAGCTACGAATCATCTTTTACTAGTAAGAGGACTTAGTCATTAACGACGAGTTGATCACTTATAGAGGAGGACTATTCGGGGTACCTCGAAGGGGGTAAGGAAAGTCACAACCCTAAGGGTTGTGTCCTGGCAAAACTGCTTACACCCCTTCGGGGTACCCCCCCCGAGACGGGTCCCTCATGCACTTCCTCTGTGGGTGATCTCCGCGTAGTGGGATTCGTCGCCGGTACCTCGTCTGCCATGTAAAAGATTGAGCTTCATGCTGATGAGGGAGCATTCGTGAAAGCTTTGTATGTTCACGGTGCAACCCCAACGATAAGCCTACCGTAAGCTCAACTGGAACATCTGCGTGTCATGGCAACGTCAACCCTCGGTGAGTATGTTAGTTATGTTCCTTGCCGGGTGTAGACAAGTTGGTTACGTTTTGTGATGCCTTGGTAGTTACTTTACTAATATTAATCAGTGTACTTTGTTAATGTTGACTGTTTATTCGTACGTAAGGTATGTTATGTTCTTAGTTTAGGCTATATTATGTTAACTTTACGGTTGATGAAACTTTGTTTTGATTATTAAATAATAATAATAATAATAATAATAATAATAATAATAATAATAATAATAATAATAATAATAATAATAATAATAATAATAATAATAATAATAATAATAATAATAATAATAATAATAATAATAATAATAATGTTCGTGTATGAGATAATAAAATAATATTTGGTCCGGTTATGTTATGGAACTTTGCTAATGTTGATGGTTTATTCATGCGTAAGGTGTGTTAGGTTTGTCGTTGCACATTATATTATTAGTTCTTGCTATGATATGTTAGCTTTATTGATGTGAAAACTTTGTTACGGTAGCATATATTCATTGATCTGTATATAAAACACGGATTTTTTTGTTAAGGTTTCTTCCATAATGGAAATTTCGAAATATGGTTTGAATCAAGTTAATTAGCCAGATCAATAAATCATAGAAGGGAGGGTGCTGAGAGTAAGGAGGGCAAGGTGGGAGGTTTGATTTACTGACTTACAGCTTTTGGATCATTAAATTATTTCACTTTACTACGATATTTTATTCTAAGAACTTATTTTTATGCCGTGTTTGGAAAAAACTTTGTTATGTTTTGTTTTGTTTTGTCTAAGTTTGTTTCATATTACTGTGTTGCTGTTGCTGTTTTACGTTATGTCAGGATAAAATGTTGGTTCGTTCGTACGTCGTATTCTTGTTTACTTTCTTCTGATTGGTCGAAAGAAAGAATCTCGTTACATTTGGGGACTGTTTATACACTCGAGTTTCATCAGTAGGACATTTTTCGCTGTGTTGATACGATGGCATCTCACCCCTCCTCTACGTTTATTGGTGATATATTTACGCGGACCTTCGTTATTCCCAACGATGTGTCATTTATATTCAATCGTAAACCTATTGGAAGCAGATACATTATTTGTATTCCATCCGGTGGTGCAAATAATAGACCCTTGTTCATTTCTGTTGAAGAATTCATCAAGATTATTGATATCACAGGAGCCTGGGTAAAGGCTAAGTGTGTGTCATCTTATACATCGCCTCGTAGGGAAATATCTATCAGTGGAGACAGTTTGAGAGGTTCTAATAGAATAGATGCTATTTTCTCGTCGCATGACAATGTAAAAAGCCTTGATGTACGCAACTATTGGAAACCCATCGATAGTGTCCCCTTCAGGTATACATGTATAGGATTCACAATTCGAACATCTGAAAATATTACGCCACCCATTAAAATGAAAAAACGAAATAACATCCATCTTGACCGAGTCGATATACTGAGGACTTATAACATATAGCTCATGGGGTAATTACGATATTTAACTCTGAAATTTGGGTTTTCCGTATAATGGGTATACAGGAGTATGCTAATAACTAGCAACATTGATAAGTTTACTTTCTCTCTGGCTTGATAGAGTGCATGCGTTGAACCAAAATATGCAAAAATGGTTTAGTGTTGCAGAATGCATTTATACTTACATCCTTTCAAAAGGGGTTGAATCTCAGGAGAGATATATAGAACATGCTCAGTTTATGTTGAATCCCATGTCCCCTGCTTAGATGAATTAATATATTTAAAATAAACATATGTTTTTATATATAACGCTATTTTCAATGAAAAATGTTATAAAAATGAAAACTTGTTTTACTTCCCCTATGTTCGCTTTATTGATTAAGTTGCTAATGATGGCTGTTTATTCGTACGGTTGTTGTGTGTTAATATTTATTAACGTGAAACTTTGTTACGTTAGCAAAATTTATTGGTTTAGTAATATAAAGAATATTTTTGACTATGTTTATATCCGAATGAATACTCGAATGTGACCTGAATCATAGATCATAGACATGGAAGGGTGGGGGCTGGTGATTTGACTTAACTGATTTACTGCTTTAGGATCAGTAAACTATACACTTTACTATGATATTTTATTCAAAGAACCTTTTTTTATGTTATGTTTTTCCTGATTTACTGGCTTTAGGATCAGTAAACTGTTTACACTTACTATGATGTTATTCAA
>JABUQX010033418.1:0-7500 GCA_015478945.1 Trachelipus rathkii
AGCACATGGCTGGCTGTGAGCAGCAGCAGCAGCAGTATATATATGTATGGCTACAAGGCGCATACAGCAGGTAGCATGACCGCCGGCGAGCGCGGCGGCTGCCGGCGGCTGCTGCTGGCGCGCGAAGGCCTGGCGGGTTGGCTGGCGGCTGCGCTGGCTTGAACCAGGTAGCGCGTTACGCTCGAACGTCTTCGGGTTCATGGGGGTGGGCAGTCAGGAGAATATGCCCGAGTATGATGATTTTACAGAAAAATGAGCTTGTAATCACGCATAAAGCTTTATTACAGCGTAAAAAAAAATGGCCGAGTGGCACGCCTTGCGGTGTAAAAGTCGTTTTATGATTTGTAACTGGTTCAGTCACCTGTAGTGGTGACGCAGCAACAATGGGTCGGTGTCTCCTCGGTCTTCAGGACGGATCGACGGGGATAACTTCGGTCCCCTACCCCATCGGCCTCGAGCCCTAATGAAATAGAGGTGCCTCAAGAAATTCTCAATTTTTAGGCTTGCTTCGAGCCGATGGGGACAGGAGGGGGACCAGTCCTGTCGTGTCCAACTAGAGGGCCGAGAGACCCTGACCCTGATATCTATGCGGTCTCACTCTAGGTGTGTTCGTTAGTTTTAAAAATAAAACGACTTTACATATGGCTATATATTTATTTTTTTTTACACTCTGGTAATAAGCTTTAAACGCTGATTCCAAATATAATTGGTTTTTCTGCAAGTGTCATACTTTTCGGAGATAATTCTTCTGGCCCTTTCTGAATTATGCCATAACAAATATTTAATATGAGGAGTAAGATAGCAGTATATGATAAAGAGTTATATATATATATATATATATATATATATATATATATATATAGGTATATATATATGTTATATTTGGAGTATATATATATATATATAAGTATATATATATATAGTAAAAAATGTTTCTAAAATTTCTTAGAATTCGTCAAAGTAAACTATGGTTTCCTAATATATTTGTCGGCTGCTATTTTAAAAACTTCTTGTCGCTTATTTCAGAATGTGCGAAAACATGGAAGCCTACTATAATAAAATCCTATGGGAGTTTTAACATATTTTGCGATGCTGTAATTTTTTTTCCTAAAAAAGAGAGCGACAATTTTCATTTTCACTATTCTTCATTAGTATTTTTTAGAGTGTCCTTGTGATTTTCATAAAAATCGGGGGTGATAGAACCCTCTGGGTAACAATTACCATATATTTATATATATATGATATATATATATATATATATGTATATATATATAGTATATATATATATATATATATATATATATAAGTTATATATATATAGTATATATATATAGATATATATATATAATATATGTATATATATATATATATGAGCAGCATACATAGTATAGCAGCAAGAGCAGTGAGCATAGAGTACATAGCATATATATATATATATATATAGTATATATATATAGCAGTATATATATATATATATATATATATATATATAAATAGTTTGTATATAGTATAAAGAGTATACAGCAGTATATATATATATATGTTTATATATAACAGTTACTACGGACTTCATATATATATATATATATATATAGTATATATATATATATATATATATATATATATATATATATATATATATAGCGGAGGCGACTCTTATACTCATGCTGCTCGTGCTTAGCACGAGTTATTATTATAGAAACGATCGATTTCTACAAATTTCGGAAAGTTACGATAAAATTCTCTTATTTTTTTTGCAAAAATTGGTCATATGAAATAATATATTACATAATACATATAAAAGGTCATGTATAATTTAAACAAAAAGTGTAAGAATCATCGCCATTGAATAATGCTATTTTTCAATCAATTATAAAATGTGACTGCTCGTGCTTCTCCGAAGCTTCTCAGTATGCACTAAACGCATTCGTTAATTTAATTTTTCTAAAGGTTGTTTTTTCATAGGAATCTAATAAAAACCTCGCTTTACTTAAAAAAAATTAAAATAAACATTTATTTGTTCTTAATGCACATTTTAAATACCAAAATATATTAAAAATAGATTATAGGCTAAGCTCAAATTTATTGTTGCTCCTTTCTGGATCTTCTTAAACATTTTCATTTTTTAATAGGCAAGTTAGCCATTTCCTAATTGCAAATTTTAATTTAGAATTTATATTTACGCTACATTGACAATTTATATATTTCTAACAATCTGTTATTCGTTGGGAAAAATTTTATATATTGTGGTGCAAAAATCAGCAAAATCAAAGAAGGACAAGCTATAAAAATATCAATATTGTTTTGTTGTAAAGGTCTCTCTCTCTCTCTCTCTCTCTCTCTCCTCCCTCTCTTCCCCTCCTCCCTCCTCTCTCTCCTCGCTGGAGTCGCCCTTATCATATATATAGAGAGCATATATATATATATATATATATATATATATATATATATATATATATAGTATATATATATATATATATATATATATATATATATATATATTTTTATCATTTCTTTATCTTCCCTTCGCTTCCCACAGATGGGAGTAGGGTGCGTAACATGCATGGAGATATAAAAATTATGACGTAAGTCGGAAAATACTCTCCTTTACCTTACTCCCATATTCTTAAATGACGAGCCCGTCAAGGACAAAAATACACTCTAGGGCTTCACAACATGGCGACGGCACAGCAGTATCTGGGTAGTTTAGGATTCATCCCTTGGCCCAGGCCTACAACTATACCCCTTCACAAAACCCCTCCATTTGCTCTTATTATGCACCTTTCTTCTCGCCTCTGCCAAACTCACACTTCTTTCCTTCAGGCACACCTTTACTGAATCAATCCACTTTTTCTTTGGTCTTCCAGCCAGTAAATTTCCAGCACACTCACAACTATACGTTCACTTCTCCAACCGACTATCATCCATCCATCCTTTCTATATGGCCAAATTATTTTAATACACTCTCATTTATTATCTCATTCACGCCTTTCTTCACACCACACAATTTCCTAATACGTCCATTCCTCAATTTACCAACTTTTCTAACATTCCGCACCTTAATTATATTTATACCTCTTATTCCATACCATAGTTTCACTACTATGCCTTAGCACCGGTAACAATATACCCTTATACAAAACACTAGCCCACTCAAGACGTAACCCCTTTGTATTCACAAACGATTTAATTACACTAACAATCTTCCTACCATTCACAACTTCCTACTACTCTCTGCATCATCCGTTCCATTTTCATCCAACTATAGCGTAAATATTTAAATACGAATCTCCACACTCACCACCATCACCTTATTTTAATCTACATTTACTTTCAAATCCCTCCTTTTACACACACCCTGCCAAAACCCTCTACCAATCCTCTCAAGCTTTCTTTCTCAAAATCAAATCATCAGCGTACAATAAGCAGGACACGCTCTACTCTCTTCCATTCTCCATCTGTCTAACACCCTCCCTTACAACTCCGACCACTAATTCTTTCATAAGTCCATCCATATACAAGTTAAATAGCCAATAAGACATAACATACTCCTAGTTCACTCCACTGTTGATATTATTAAGCCATTCACTTTCCACTCCATTTATTCTTGCATACGTTTAACTATCAACATACATAACTGTAGCTTGTGATTATTTGAGGAATGGGCTGCAAAATTATACGTAGAAAATACCCATGTGAAGAACATTTTTAAACGTATATTTATACAAGACATAAATTCCATAGTTAATTTTAAAGAGAATCTCGGACCATTACACTTTTTGCCCTTCCCTCACCTGAACTCATGGTTCAGAATGTTTCAATATATTCCTTTTAAACTATATATATATATATATATAATTATATATATATCTACTGGTTACAAGGTTACTGGTTATGTTGGTTGTTGAGCAGTATGATATATATATGAGCAGGCAACATAGTATGATATATATACATATATATATAAGTTTTTTAGTTATGTTATGAGTGATATATATATATATATATACATATATACATATATATATATATATATATATATGTATAATGATAATCATATATAGATACATATGTTATAGCCTAACTTGCGGGTATATATATATAAATATATATATAAGTTATATATATATATATATATATATATATATATATATTTATAATGTACTAATCTATAAATACATATGTTTGCCTACTTGCGGGTAAGAATATATAAAACATATTTGGTAAGGTTTCTATTTATTTAATTTAGGACGTGATCAAGAAAAAATGTAAAAAAAATAAATGACAGCAGGATATATATATATATATATATATATATATATATATATATATATTCATATATATATATATATATATATAGAGTAAATTGGAAGCACTGAAACATTTTCCCTTGGAATAAAGTAGGCAAGAGGATTTATCTTCATGTGTGTGTGTGTAGTTGTGTGTGGGAGTGTGTGTGTAGTTGTGTGTGGGAGTGTGTGTGTGTGTTTGTTTGAGTATGACAAAAGTGAGGTCCTCATTAAGTACCTTTAAATAGAGGTACTTCTGAAAACACGATTTATATATTAAGCACTGATCCCTTGGTTTGGGTGTCATATTTTACGTCCACCCCCTCATATATGTATAAAAATTGATTATATATGTGAAGCAGCTTGTGTGCATTTTTTTTCATACGAGTCTATAGAAACTGTTAGTGCTCTTGTATCTTTATACATATATGAGCAGGTGAGGCGGAGGAGTAAGAGAGCAGTGGAGCGTTGTTATATATATATATATATATATATATATATATATATATATATATATATATGTTGGTTATATATATATGATATATATATATGTGTGTGTGTGTGTGTGTGTGTGTGTGTGTGTGTAGGTGTGTGCTCTTGTGTGTGAGAAGCAATGTTGAAATGAGACTTACCTGTAAAATGAAAGATTCTACAGCTATATACGAGGATTGTGATTAAATTGATTCATTGGAATTTAATATGGATAAAGCACTTCATTTATATTTAAGCGCTTACACGCTTTCGATGTGACATAATAGGCAAACTAGTACGACATCATAACTCTTCTACACTGTTTCATAGCTTGAGAAAGACTGTCATACAATTTTAATAGAATTTGTTTGCTGCAAAAAAAAAAAAATCATACCTCCTCCTGAGATTCTGCAGTAAAGGTAGTTTGAAAAATGTTCCGTTTGATATAATTTTAAAACGAAATTTTGTGCAGATCAGGGGAGCAGGTGAGATTTTTTTTGCCGCAACACATTATATTAAAATAGCATGACAGTATTTTTCCCACCATGAAGCATTGTAGAAGAGTTTTGACAGATTGAATTTAAAGGTAACGAAATATTGAAGATGAGGCCTTTTTTTTTCCGGGAGACTTCAGGATTAGAAGCTGCTAAGCTGAGGAACAACCAATTGAAATGGCCACCGGCTAGAAGGAGAAAAAGAATCCACTTTGAAGCCAAGATGCGGAAGGTACGAACAATACAAAATTAAAAACATTGATCGAATCAATTCAAAAAATAAGAATGGAGTACTGTAAAGTGCTCCCTACTCCGGACGAAGCAAAAATATGCATACTCGAGCAAGTTTTCAACTCCTCAAGAATAAAGAAAACATCGTAAGTAATGTGTAAAGGATTAATAGGCGAATTAAGGAGGGAAATTCTTTAAAAGGTGAATAAGAATATAAAGATTTAAAAATTGAAATGAGGCCGAACCCTTAAGAATTGGAGTCGAAGTCCGCGTGTTAAATTCAAAAATATACTGATCGACACAATCCAGAATTAAATTAATATGATAAAGAAAAATCTAGTTGAGCAGAGGAATTGGTATTTAAGATGAAAAGCGCAGTTCAAATTTAAGACGAAGAGCAGAGTAGTTGGTTGTGCGAAAATAATGCGATGAAATTGCTTATGATGGCAATGGTTAACAAGTGAAAGCTGGAAAAAAAGAATATCTAAAATCTCCAGGGTCATCCGCTTATATAGTTTTAAATATTGATGAAACGAGTTTTACCTTGAGAAACAAATAATTCTACAGTTAAAAACTGAGGATTTAATGAAAATAGTTTCATGGATATTAATTGCGATGTACAACACTTCTTACCCGTATTTAAACATTTACACGCTCTTACTTAACCTGACAGGCACCGCACACATGTACGACGTGATAACACCCTACAATTTTTCATAACTAGATTTTAGACCTCAAATGATTAACGAAGTAGGTCTTGGCAATGAAGAATCCTACGTCCGCCCCGAGTTCTTGTACCAAATTTCGCTTGGAAGTGTTTCATTTTTATAATAATTTTAGAACGGGCTGTAGTAATAAAACTGTTTTTGGTATTATGAGGTAAAGATAGTAGCAGCAGCAGTTACATAGGGCAGCAGCAGCAGATATATATATATATATATATATATAAGAACAAAAGAAAAAAATTTTTGTAAAAATATATATATATATATATATATATATATACTGTATATATATGTAAATATATATATATATATAGTGATAGTATATAGAGCAAGTAGCATGTTGTATAGCAGTGTTGGAGCGAGTGGGAGTGGTGCTAAGCAGCGTTATGGAGAGTGAGCATATATATGTTATATATATATATATATAAGAGCATATATATATATATATATATATATATATATATATATATATATAAAAATTTTTTAAAAATAAAAAAATCTGATGCTTTCAAGATACATAAAGAGGAAACATAAGCTTTTATTAAGAGAGTTTTATGCATCGTTTCACTGAAAGGTTCACGAATAATATTCCCTTTGCAGAATTTATTGACATAGACGAGGAACATTTACTATTTAAAGGAAAATCATATAAAACCTTTATATAGAGGCCACATTAATATGTTATATATATATATATATATAAGAGTTGATGAAGGAGATATATGAAGAAGAGTTGAGCGGAGTGCTTTGCTTCCGACTTCTCACAGCATAACTCTGACTCATATATTATTATTAAGATATATATATATTATATATATATATATATATATATTTTTATATATATACATATTATATATATATTTACATATTGGTATATAGAAAAATAAATTACTATTATATATATATATATATATATATTATACATCATTTAATAATGTCCTTAATATAAAAAGCTAAGTTCTCATATATATTATATGGTATGTATTTATATGAGTACAGTAATGATATATGATATATTATGAATATATATATATATATATGTATGATATATGTTGATACATATGCTGAAGAAAGGGGCTGAAGAGTATATATAAGTATATAAGGCTATATACATAAGGAGGTAAAGTATATAGTATATATATATATATATATATATATATATAATTACCCGGCACCTTCCAATTAAGAGCTAAAAGGATAAAAACTGTATTGTTGATTAGGCAAACAGTTCTGCTTCTGGCTTTTTATTCTTTTCCATAAATATTGCCTGAGAACATCGTCCAATTTATC
>JABUQX010033418.1:12500-22500 GCA_015478945.1 Trachelipus rathkii
ACCGCAGTAGGGTCTTTGATTAGGGAAATTGTGTTACATGTATTTCCTAATCAGGTGGGATTGAGTACAAAGATTATGTAATCTTGTGGGTTTCCATCTACCAAGCCCCGGATAATATTCAGGCTTGGTAGCAAGTTCTGCCCGTAGTTTCCGCAATTTCACGCGTTCTGTGATATATATAGCATATAGCTATATGAGTTGGTATAGAGTATATGGTTGGTTATATATATATAAAGAGCAGCAGCGATAGCAAGTTAAGAGTATATATATATATAAGATATGATATATATATATATATATATGTATATAGCATATATAGCATATATATATATATATATATATATATATTATATATATATATATTAAGGTTATATATATATAAGGAAGAAAGGGCAATAATCTCTCCTCTATTACTATTACTGGTTATTATGTTGATATTATATAAATTATATACACTGGAATCGTAGTTCCAATACTGTAAATAAATATAAGGCAGAGCTATGCTGGCTGGGAGTGGCTGGCTGGTATATACATATATATAATATGATATATAAGTTGAGCATGATATAAGGGCTGCTGGTTATTATTGCTGCTGATACAGCAGGGAGACACTGATAGGGCGTCCGGAGCGAAGTCCTCACCATATATATATAATATATAATATATATATATACACATATATATACATATATACTATATATATATATATAGCATATATATATAGTATATATATATATATATATATATATATATATATATATATATAATTGTATATATATATATATATATATATATATATATGGTATATATATATATATATATATATATATATATATATATATATATATATGTTATATATATATTATATATATATAGTAGGGCACCGCTCAGACACCCTAAAGTGAAAGTAAATTTGTTGTGAATATGACCTTAAGCGTTGCGTCGAAAAATTGATTCCCGCAGGGGATCGATTTTGAGTCGAAATCGAATCCCGTAGGGATTCAGTTTTTACGCCCGCGAGCAAGGATGGATTGAAATATTTAAGGTATCATTGCCTAGGTTATTTTTTTATTTTTTTTATTATTTTTAATTATGTATGTATAATTGTTGTTCGAAGTGTTGACACCGCTTAGTATACACCTTTCTTATAAGGTTCCCTCGTCGTAGACAATGTTACGTGACCATACACCACCGGAGGGGGGGGTGCTGACACCAAAACATTGAATATTGATGTAGAAGGACGAAACTTGGTATAAACCCTTCAAATAAGGTATCCTCGCTGCAGCCGAAGTTAAATGGCTGTCCCTCCTCCAAGTAGGAAATGACCGTAGAATGACAAAACTTGGTATACACCCTTCTTATAATGTATCCTCGGTACAACCGAAGAAAAGTGACGCTATGCCCATATGGTGTTGAGGGCTGAGCCCTAATACCTTGAAAATGAACATAGAAGGATGAAACTTGGTATACACCCTTCTTATAAGGTATTCTCGGTGCAGCCGAGGTAACATGACGCTATACCCATTGAGGGACGGGGCTGTGCCCGAAATCCATGAAAATTGACATAAAAGAATGAAACTCGGTATTCACCTTTCGTATAAGGTAACTTCGTCATACACGAAGTTAAGTGTCGCTACGTTCACATGGTGTTGGAGCTAAACCCCAAAATCTTGGAAATTGACATAGAAAGATAAAATTTGGAGAACACACAGAGGAAGAAGGATAAATAGGAGAGCAGGAAGAGCTTGAGTTGACTCAAGGTCTTATTTTCAAATATTAATTATTTTTTAAATTTTATTATTTATTTTTAAAAAATTATTTATTTTTTCAAATTTTATTTATTTTTTTTGTTTTATTTGTTTAAAACATTTTGTTTTTACTAAAATTTATATGCTTTTTATGTATATAACGTAAAAAATTTGCATTTTTACATACCCTAAAGCAGTAAATCAGTAAATCAAACCACCCAACCTACCCTCACCACCCACCCACCCGTGATCTGTTAATCTAATGATCTATTGATCTATTGATCTATTGATCTATTGTTTCAAGTCATATTTTGTATAACATAACACAAAACTTTTATTCTTTTTATGTTTATAACGTAAAAATTTACATTTTTACATACCCTAAAGCAGTAAATCAGTAAATCAGTAAATCAAACCACCCACCCTGCCCAACCCCATCCCCATCCGTGATCTATTGATCTATTGATCTATTAATCTATTGATCTATTGATTCAAGTCATATTTTGTAAAACATAACACAAAACGTTTATTCTTTTCATGTTTATAACGTAAAAAATTTGCGTTTTTACATACCCTAAAGCAGTAAATCAGTAAATAAACCACCCTCCCCTACCTTCCTCCCTTCCTACCTTCCTTCATCCGCATTACCATGACCTAATGATTTATTGATTTATTGATCTATTGTTTCAAGCCACATTTCGAGTATCATTTTGGATAAACAAAGCATAAAAAACAAGTTCTTTATACACTGATCAACGAATATATGCTAACGTAACAAAGTTTTCACATTAATAAAGCTAACATAGCATCATCTGAACTAAGAATATAATGTACAACAACAAACCTAGCACACCATAAGTACGAATAAATTGCCAACACTAACAAAGTTTCATACTTAACAACAGTAAAGTAACTAACATAGCATACAAAAACGTAACCTATTCACACTTTGTCGAACATATATCTAACATATCAATGTTAATTTCACAATAACAGGTAATATTTAAAAAAAATTTATCATAACAACAAAGCTTTTTTTTACATTAACATAGTAATATTTAACAAAATTGACCAAAACCTTACGTAACTATCATAATACCTAACGACTAAATGCAAACATAGTAAAAGTTTTTATCCTCTGTAAGAAGCCCTAAACTAGACATAACATACTTAACACACACACAACAAAAAGAATAATCAGCTATCATTAACAACTTAACCAATAAAGCGAACATAGGTTATGTAAAACAAGTTTTCATTTTTTATAACATATAATTTTCACTGAAAAGAGCGTTATATAAATAAATACATAAAAATATATAGGTTCATTTTAAATATATTAATTCATCTAAGCAAGGGACATAGGATTCAACATATATATATATATATATATATATATATATATACTGCTCTTACTATGCCTTGTAGCCTTATATACCTGCTGCTGCTGCTCAACGCCAACAACATATATCTAACTATATATATATATATATATACATATCTATATATATATATATATAAATATATTTTACAGTTATCACCACCGCTCACGGGCAAAGCCCAATTCAAGGAACAACACAACAAAATTCAACTAACGCAAAATTACGCAGATGAGGGCACAGACGCGGGCTTTAAAAGTGAGGAAGATTAAATTGAGTTAGGAAACACAGAAGATGGAAAAGAATTCCAGAACAGATGTGGCAGGAAGAAGGAAGCACCGCGGCGAACTAGTCTGGAGTTGCTAATATATTTACAAAACTCATGTGCCGACACAGCACCCCTTGTGCCACAGGGCGTCTTAAAGGTGGTGGCACGCGAGGTGAAAGTTCCCTCGAGCACTTGCCGCTACATGGTACCTATAGAAAGAGATAAAGCAATTACCAACATCGCGCCGCAAAGATAGGGGGTCAAGTGAACTAGAAAGAAGAGGACAGTTTAAAAGTCTTTTTGCCTTTGACTCGACCCTATCAAAAGCAGGTGAAACCTGAGCCCCCAGATATGAGAGCAGTACTCCATACAAGGGGGAATAGGATGGGACCCTTGTATAGCTGTGGTAACTGTGATGAGGAAAAAAGTCTCGCAGTCTAGGCAGAACTCCCATTTCTTAGAGGCCGCCCTAGCAACCATTATGATGTGAGGTTTCCCTGAAGTATTTTTGTTTTATGTTAAGGCCAGGATGTTTATATTGTCAACAGGAGAGACAGAGAACCGCCGAAAGAGATAAGAAAGTTAGAGGGTGTGTCTTAGAGAGGAGATTTGTAGAAGTTGGTTTTTAAAGAATTAAATTTCACAAGGTTGAGACGACCCCACCCGGAAATTCTATCCAGATCAGTGAGAATAGAATCGGAAAGATTAAGACGAGAGGCAATTCTAGAAGTAAAAGAAGGAGCAGAATTGAAATGAGTTGAAGAATGAAGGGTCGAGTCATCGGCATATGAGTGGATAGAGTTAGATGTGCAGAAGAAAGATCATTAATGAAAGCAAAAGAATAAAGAGTAGGAGGCTAAGACAGAACTGAGAGACACCACTATTGACAGAAAAGAAGGAGAAGTCGCCCCCTCATCAACAATAGCCGATATTGAGCGATTTGAAGAAAGCTAGACATAAGTAGGCAAGAGAAAGGGAAACAAAGGAGGGGAGCTTGGAGAGCAGTGATGCATAGCCATAACCGGGCATATATTTTGGATATGTCAAGCTTCACCACGCAAGACTCCCCAAAATTCTAGGGTGGAAAACCATAAATGCAATCTGTTAGATATGAAACTATATCATATATAGACCTCGAGCGCCGAAAGCCGTACTGGCGATCGAAAGAAGGAATGAGATTCCAGATGGTCTAAGAAATGAGAGTTGAGAAGGGTTTCAAAGATCTTAGGTAGAATACAAGTTAGAGCTATAGGGCGATAGTTAGAAGGATCAGAGCGGCTTCCTTTTTTTCGGAATAGGTTGGACATATGCGCGCTTCCAACACTGAGGGAAAGTGCTAGTATTGAGGCATAGAGAATATAGTTGAACGAGAGGAGGGGCCAGCACGGAAGCACACTCCCTCAAAACTCAGGGAGGAATGCCATCCGGGCCCACCCGCCTTCTAACGTTCATAGTAAGGTACAGGAGCCCATGCGATCAAATGTCTCAGAGCAGTGGCAGCCACACGACACCTGAGGAAGAGAAGGAGGAGGAAAGAGGAATGCCAGAATCGTCCAAGGTTAGAGGAAAATAGGAGGCCGAAGAGATTGGCCTTTTCAGTTGGAGAGTTAGCAACAGAACCATCAGATCGAATAAGAGGAGGAAAGGTAGATTTACAGAAGTTGTTGGATATATATATATATATATATATATATATATATATATATATATATATATATATATATATATATATATATATATATATATATATATATATATATATATTGCGATTATATATATATATATATATATATTATGTGGGGACCATCAATCCCACTAGGTTAGGCCTAGGCTTTGCGGCACCGTCGATCCATCTAGGTTAAGTTTCGATTTAGGGCACCGCCGATCCATCTATGTTAGGTATCGGTTTAGAACAATGCTAGTTCAGAGTAAATCTGTGAATGTTTTAACAAATCTTACCATAACCTGAACTAGCAGGGACCTATACCGAAACCTAACCTAGACCTTAACTAGATGGGTATACGTTGTCGTAAACCTAGACCTATCCTAGAAGGATTGACGGATCCCAAATACAGCTCTTTCTTCGTTATATATAACGTTCCTTATAAAATCTTATAATTATAATTTAAAACTTATAACTGTATATAACTTTCGTTAACTGCTTGGTTGATTGCCAACTGGAATGTTAACAACTAGCTGGTTTACTAGTATAAACTAGTTGGTTGGTTGCCAACTGGTAGATCATATATAGGAATGAAAACAACTCAGTAGATCACATATTCGAAGAGTACCAAAATTTAGCTGTACAATAATATATATATATATATATATATATATATATATATATATAACTACATATATATATATATATATTATACTATATATATATATATATATATATATATATATATATATATGGTAACATCTAATAACGTCACAACTCTGAAAAGTATTTTTTTAAGTGTATAACTGAATTACATCGCGTTTGAAACAGTTTTACCCTTTAATTATAATTTTTTATAGTTTTATTGGTAATATAAAAAATATAAAATCCTTGGTAGTAATTA
Organism: Trachelipus rathkii; assembly: GCA_015478945.1. Taxonomy (NCBI): domain Eukaryota; kingdom Metazoa; phylum Arthropoda; class Malacostraca; order Isopoda; family Trachelipodidae; genus Trachelipus; species Trachelipus rathkii. The sequence goes on from JABUQX010033418.1 coordinate 18,463, forward strand.
CCTAGAGTAATTTCCTTTTTTTGAATAAGGCTATGCTATTCAGGTGCCAAATTTTAAATAAAAATAAATAAATACTAGGAATTATTTTTTTTTTATTTATTTTTTTTAAATCTTAAATGTTTAAAATTTGCTCTCCGTTAAGAAGATTGTGAATTTTAAATCGGTTTTTAAACAAGAATTGGGAATATTAAAAACACTTTCATGTTATTTGATTATATATATCATATATATATATATATATATAATAACTTATATAACTATATATATATATATGTAATAATATATATATATAATATATATATATATATAACTTATATATATATATATATATATATAATATACTGTATATATATATATATTTAAACATATAATATATCATATTAGAGAATATATGCAAGGTTTATATATGTATAACATACTATATCTCATAATATTTTTATATATATATATTTCAGGTAATATATATATATATATATGTAAAATATAAAAATAATTATATTTAAATGTATATGTAAGATGAAGTTGATCTAAATGTCAATATGTATATATATATATATATAGCAATAACCAATAACCTTCTAACTCACCAACAACATATTATGTATATGTATAGCATAACTTAGCAATAACATATATATGTATATATATATCAGTAATAACCGCCATATATATATATGTATGCCTGCTCCCAACAATATATATCTTACTCTTAATACCCCGCGTCCGAAAGAAAGTAAGGTTTACTGAATATCCCATGAACGACTGAATAATGTAGCTCCTCCGTGACGTATATGAGTGGTTAGCTAGTTACCTAGGCTACATATCCATACCAGTTTTAACCAGATTTATAAAGCCAGTCTTGCACTACATCTGTTTATGTATGGACGTGTGTTCTTACCTCGTTACGTTTTTGCACTACATCTTTTTGTTTTCTATCCTCGTTACGTGTTTGCGATGCAGGTAAATATTGAACAGCGGTACGCTATCAAATTATGTGTGAAACGTAACAAGTCTGCCACTGAGACATTTGCTTCTTTAAATGAAGCTTATGGGGATGTCACTCAATCGAGAACTATGGTTTTTGTGGCACAAAGCTTTCAAAGAGGGCCAAGAAAATGTTGAAGATGACCCACGTTGTGAAAATGTGGAAGTTGTTAGAGCTGTGATGGAGAGAGACCCCAGGTTCAGTGTCAGAGTGATTGCAGAAGAAACTGGTTTGGATAAAAATGCAATTCATAGAATTTTAACGAACCATTTGCACATGCGAAAAATTTATGCAAAACTAGTACCGAAAGACTTGTCTGTGGAGTAGAAAGCTAACAGGGTCAATATATATATATATATATATATATATATAGACAAATATATATATATATATATATATATATATAACTATCTTTCTTTCTTCTTCTTTCTATAACCATCGATATGCATATATAATAATAATATATATATATATATATATATTTATACATATATATATATATTTATATTATATATACCATATATATATATATATATATATATACTATATATTATATATACTCTATAATAATAACATATATATATATAATATATAGATATATATATATATATATATATATATATATATAACCATATATAGACAGAGGATTATATAGAATATTGAGAATCCTTAAGAAATTTTCCAAATAATCGTAATATTCTAAGAAGAAATAATAAAGATTAGTAAGCGATTTGTTCAGTAAAACTAACAAAGATTTCGTAATGGTAAAAACTACTTCATTCAAAAGCCAAATCTTTGATATAGATTAATAGGTAATTTTATTGGAATCCTCGGTTTTTCATAAAGATTATTGGTCTTTTTTTAAATTTATTTCCGTCAGGCATTGAAGAAAAGCTCCAATGAAGTCTTGTCTTTCGTTTTCACAATATATATATATATGATATATATATATATATATATCAACTATATATATTTATATATATGTAATAATAATAATATATATTATATATATAATAACATATATATATATACTTTTATATATATATATATATATATCTTTCAACATATATGTAATAATATATATATAATATATATATATATATATATATATATATATATATATATATATATATATATAAATAATAATATATATGTATATATATATCATATATATATAGCAACATAACCAATAATCCATATAACATATTTTATATATATATAATAATAATATATATGTAACTCATACTCAACTCTTCTTCAATGTAGCATAATATGTAATACATGTATAATAACCTTAATATAATATAATATATAACTATATATATATCAATGTATATATATTTTTTATGCCCATATAAATATATAATGTTGATGATGATAATTGTTGATGTGAGACGGGGGCAGGCGTAGTGTTGGTAGGAATATTGGGAAAAATTGGGAAGAACTGTACGGATTTGTTATGAAAGGTATTGTACACTGTTTGTATGTACACTGAACGCCATATTTGTTACGAGAGTGTGAGCAGGGAGAACAATGGAGGTACGAGCGAGACATTGGCCTGTGCTTTATTGACTATGAAAAGGATTTTAACAAAGTATCAAATACTTGGTAAAAATGGTAGAGGGATTAGGAACAGACGGGAATGATATGAGAATAATTTAAATCCTCTACTGGAAACGCAAGGGCAACAGTAAAAGGATCATGCCTATTATCTGTGAGTGAGTTTTATCCATATCGATTGCATGGGTTCGAACACATTTTTATTTGATAGAAGTCAAAATAAAACTGTATTGTGATAAAAGGAAAAATAAAGCTGTATTGTAATAAAAGAGCTTCACACTTTTAAAAATATTAAAAAAACGTTTAAATCTATGTAACCTAACGTTACCTAACATAACATTACTTAACCTAACCAAACTTATATTAGTGTATAATTAATTCACTTTCCAATATTTCATTAAACAAATTCACAACTAAACATGCTGTAATAAAGTTATATAAATATAGAAAAAGAAAGATCAAATTTTTTTCGCTATGCGAGCTGTTGTACATTTTGTTCGATAAAGTTAATTATGAAAAAAATTGACTTCGGCTACATTAGTCACAGATAATAGACATGAGCTCAGTAAAAGATGATGAATAAGGATGGGTGTATTGAGACAGATGTTTGACAAAGTTGCGTCAAATTACCAGATTTATTCAATCTTTATAGTGAGATTATCAAGATGAAAATCCCTCAGAAAAGGTGGAGGTAATTAAAATAAGTGGATGAAGCAAGATTATTTATAACGTTAGTTGTGCAAATCATTCTGTACTATTTGCTCATTTCGATGTAAAACTTTAGTGCTCATTAAATGTACTAATTGGAGAAAGTAAATCAAAAGGCTTGAAACTATATAAATTAAACTGATTTGATTATGACAGAGAAGGACTAAAACCCTATAATTAAAATTGGATTAGAGCGAAACTTTGTGAAACTATCTAACTATTTAGTTTTATTAAAAAAAAAATAATCTATCTAAGAAGATTGATTAAAACCTCTTTCACATTAGCGACAATCTAATATGGAATTTTAAAACAAATTCTATTTTTCTGTAATTTCAAAAACTTGAAAAAAATTGGTGTAGCTACAATCACTGATGCTAGTGTAAGGATAGTCTAACTAGAATGGAAGATGTGACTGGTATTATGAGAAATATATATTTAAAATAAAAATCAAGTGTTCGTTAAATAAGATAAATAATTTGGTAACAAAGAGCAATATCTTAGTAAATATAAGGAAAATTTTCATTTAGTACTATGTGGTGTCTAAATTGTTGCACAGATTTAAGACTGCTGTAGATTTCTGAAGGTTTCATGAACTGAAAGAGTAGCAAATGAGCAGATATTTAAAAACATAAAAATTTCAGGTAAATTACTATAACGCAAAATGCGAGAGAAACATTAAGCAAGTGCATGTCTCCACCAAATCATTTAGAGAAGAAAACCGAAGAACAAAACTAACACGGTTGACCATATGAGTTCATAAAAGTTGTTGGTAAAGATTTAAATTT
>JABUQX010033418.1:50000-52500 GCA_015478945.1 Trachelipus rathkii
TATTTAATCATACTGTGATCATCCACTAATATTCCAGGTCGAAAAACTTTATATTATAAACCTTCACATATGTTATATTATATAGAAAGAAAGTAAAAATAATCTGAAAATTTCGACAAATTTTCCTTCAAGTTAATTCTCCAATGCATAGCGACTGTCAATAATAGAAGTGAAGTGCCTTCGTTATAGTTTTGAACTCAACCTTAATGCTAAAGACATCTATGCAAAAATTAAAGGCAGACTATACCATGAAATCCTAACAACTATCACCTCCGTTTAGCAACAAGAGATTCTTTGCCTCGACAACCATTCACGTTTTGTACGCGAATTTAACTACTGCCCTGAAGGAAAGGACTGTACGTTTTGGAATATATATATATATATATATATATATATAATATATATATATATATATATATATATTATAATAGTTATATATATATATATATAGTATATTATATATATACTGATATTATAGTCTATATTATATATAATTTATATATATATATATATTTTATATATATATATATATATATATATATATACTTTATATTATATTATATAGTATTATATATATATATAGTATTATGTTATTAATATATATATATATATATTATATATTATATTATATATATTTTATTATATAGTATATATATATATATATATATTTTATATAATATATATATATTATATATATATTATTATATATATTATATATATATATATATATATAATCATATATATATATATATCTACATATATTTATATATATATATATATATATATTATATATATTATATATATATATATAATATATATATTATAATATATATATTATATATATTATATATATTATATTATATATTATGTATATTTATACCCATATAGCACAGATGGTTGCAAAGATACATCACAGCGACGTTAATGTCGTCGACTCGTCGACATCACACATACGTCCGTATATGTGACATTGCTGTTACATCTTATGTGATGTACCCTTTTTCGTTCTAAATGCAACGTATTTGCGACGTAAAATCGCTACTTTTAAATGTTTCCGCGACACTGCTTGGCTGCAGGATCGTATGAATTATCCTTTTAAATAGTAATAACAAACTATCTATTTTTAACAAAAAGATTTCATTTGTGACGTTTTTCATAATCCTTTTTGTCATTTCATTTTTGTTGTTATTAAGCCATTTTAATACATGATTTTCTACGAAATTGTAATTATGGGTATTTTAATTTTTATTTTTTTTCAAATGTTTGTACATTTGAGGATTCACTTCATATTAATATAATTAATTATATCTCCAGTCACGGCATGTTACCGCCCAAAAGCGAGTTGGTGATTCTGCCGAGTGTTAATTGCAATTTTTTTTTTTGTAAGATTAGGTTTTATGTGTTTGCTTGTATTATTATGTGTTTTTCACGGAAATTTTATTTGGTAATAGTTTGTAGTGTTAATAGATTCTTAAAAAATCGATTTCTTAGATAAAGGTATCAATCGATTTTGTTGCTATATAATGTAGCCTATGAAAATCTTAAAAAAATTTAAAAATTTAAAAGAGAACACAGTTTCGGCCAAATTTGATAATATATATATATAATATAATATATTATATATATATATATATATATATATATATATATATGATATATTATATTAATTATTTATATATATTATATATATAATAATATATATATAATACTATATATATATATATATATATATTATTATATATATAATACAAGAACGAATTGTAGCGTGTGTTGTCACAAAGTATATAAATTGTTTTCGGCAGCACTATTACAGGCCGAAGCCTATGATGAATTAAGCCATGCTTAAACCGCCACTAATGATATCTAACGTTTTCAATGATATCTAGACGTTTTCGACAGAAAATAAACCAACAATTTTAATTTTAATAAAAGTGAAAAGGGAAACTTGATTTGACTTGAAACTTGAATAAATAAGACCTTCACAGCAAATCAATAATTATTTAAATCGTATGTAACCTGTCAATAGATATATTTATCTTATGATATACATATTATAAGTATTAGCAAAATATATATTGTATATTAATATATAATATATATATATAGTATTATTATTATAGTTATATATATATATATAATTGTATTTTTTAGTATATATATATATATGTCTTTATTATATATATATTATATTATATATTTATTTTTATATGATTTATTATTAATATTAATATAATATATTATTATAATGTATAATATATATATATATATATGTTATATATATAATATATATAATATAATATATATAATAATAATAATATATATATATATAATAATTATTATTATATATAATTAGCCCAAGCTGAGAAACCTGATCTTCTTTTGTTGAAATCCTTATATATTTGGCAATTCTTAACCGAAAAATTAAATGAAAAATTTAAAATATTATCATAGTTTTGGCACTTGAAGTGAAATTTTCTTATATATATATAGTACTTTAAAT